>JAMKCH010085043.1:0-125969 GCA_023653785.1 Ophioderma brevispina
TCAGGGTTGTTTTTGAAAAGTTGATTCCAGTAATTCATTCGTTCAATCCCATCTTCTCTGGTTGACAATCAACATTTAACACTGAATTTAGCCGGGAAAACATCATTAAATGCTGTCAAAAACTTCCCCATATTCATAATATTTGAAGCTATACTCACAACAATCGGATCAATAAGAGGGGGTTCTTCCAGTAATCCAATCATCACACAGAAGATCAAATGGCTGTCGGTAGAGGCGGAACACATAAAGCATATTACGTCTCGATGATTGACAGTTTTTTTACATCAAGCTCCGTTTTTTTTCACAACCAGCTCGTTCAAGATCCAGTTACGATTTACGCAATTCATAACACCAGTGTATGCAAATATTAAGTTAAAAAACCAAAAAAAAAACCTAATATACGAAGAATAATAATAATCATAACTTTTTTAGTAAGGAGGTTAACAATCTGGAAGACAAGTAATGAGAAATAGCAGCTCAAAAAGGCACGTGGATGAACCTCTTTACGAGCGAAGTGGGGAAACCCGTCGACTATGACAGCCATTACGCCCATGTGGATTGGTTACGTTCTTCCATTTCGCTAGTCGGTTTTTTGTAACTGGAGGTGGAAATATTTCATGGTCTCTAATTGCACCGATCTTTGCTGATAGGAATAAGGTTATCATTTTCAACTGCAATCAAATCGACTCAAATCTTTATTCCATGTCCATATTTTGTTTGTTTTATGTATTTCCACCGTTATCTCTTTACTTTTCCTTTGTGGGCTTGGTGTGGGAGTTATGTAAGGTATCCACCAGTGGATCTTCTGCGACCCTACGCAAACTTCCACTAGTGAATAACTGCGCGGGCACCGGGGTCGCAGACAATCCACAGCGAGTATTAGCGCACGAAATGGTGTATAAAATAAATTTTGAAACAATATAGGCTATGATATAAGAGAATTCATCACCGTGCGCTAAAACCTCGTTCCCTATAAGCGACGGTGGAGTGATGTTTTAGCGCACAAGTGCGCCGGTAATCCACTGGTGGATTACCGGCGCACTCGTTGCGCTGAAACCCCGTTCCCTATAAAAGGCGACCCGGGGGTGGAGTCATTTCCGCGCACGACGCAGGGAATCCACCGTGGATTACCGGCGCCACGCGTGCGCTAAAACATCCGGTTCCTTAAGCTACGGTGGAGTATTTTTGCGTCCGTGCGCAGAAAATCCACTGGAGGATTACCTGCGCACGGGTGCTCTGAAACCCCCGTTCCTTATAAGCGACGGTGGAGTATTTCTGCTCCGTGCGCGGAAAATCCACCGGAGGATTACCTGCGCACTCGTGCGCTGAAACCCCGTTTCCTATAAGCCGACTGTGGATTATTTCCGCACAACGGACTCAGGGATACACCAGAATGGATTACCTGCGCACTCGGGCGCTGAAACCCTTATAAGCGGCGGTGGAGTATTTCAGCGCACGGACGCAGTAATCCACTGGTGGATTACCGGCGCACTCGTGCGCTAAAACTCCGTTCCCTATAAGCGACGTGACGGTGGAGTATTTCGCGCACGGTCGCAGGTATCTTGAAACACTATTCATATACTAATGTAAACCTGAAGACAAGTATTAATAAACTCCCACAAAATTCTCAACAGGCTTGCCTTATATTTGTCGCTTATTATCAGAGCGATAATAGCAGAAGAATTTAAAAGAGGCCGTTCTAATACTTACACCATTGTTTATCTATACTGTGTAAGTCAAAGGTTTTACGTTATATTTTGTTTATTTCATTATCTATACTTCTTATTTGTTGTTTGGTTTTTATGTATGTTTTATTTTTTATGAACCAACCATCGAATGGACGGGTGCTGCTGTTATAAAAGTGTATTGTTTCCAAATAATAATAAATAAATAAATAACCAGTGGTCTATCAGTGTAAGAGATTTGTTTTTGTTCCTACATCATGCGCCGTGTCCTAATCGAGCGCGCTTTAGACTGCGCTAAAGTATGGTGGTAATTTTATACAAAAAAGGTTCCGCTCTAGGTGCGCTCTATAGGTGCGCTCGAGATTCCAGGTTTCATGCGACGTACTAAACTAGAAAAATCCTCTTTTCTACTCTTGTACGGACTAAACGTCAATACTATGATGCATTTTATTTCGTTAGAAGACAAGATCTAGTGTTAAACCAGATCTGCCCCGAGCGCACCTCGGTGCACCTAGAGCACACCAAGAGCGCACCTAGGGCGGACTTTCCGTAAAAATACACCATGATACGTAAGAGTGTATAAGTTTCGTTCATACTTCACTGCAAATCTGCGTTGCTGCAGTAACCTGAATTGCGTCTCTACCCAAGATACTGCATTGCGGCGCTGCAATAAAGTTAAATCATAGATAATAAGCGCAAGCGTCTAGATGTCCCCGTAGCCAATCGAACGAAGCATGACGCACTTGGTTGCACACGTGAGCCTCTCCTCTACCCACTGTTCAATTAGCTGGAGGAAAAATTTCCTGCAATACATATTCATGAGCTGAACGCGTAGTGTCACTTGGCGCAATTTTCGCGTTACGCTGTTTGCACCGTTTTGTTGATTCTTACTCCTCTTACTCTAAAAATGTTGTAGACTGATTAAATGTAAAGGTTTCACGATGACTCGAACAGCAACCTTCCATCTGCGTCTTAATCTATACACAATGCGATGCACACCGATCGGGCAGCAAGTGCGTTTGTTTTTGTGGATCTGAATGATGTTGTTTCCGTAATAAAGCTTCATACACACTACTGCTTACTATAACTTATATGATTACAATCAATCTACCATGAACTTGCCGGTGACTACGAGGTTTTTTCGTGGGGTTGTTTATGCTAAAATATAACGAATATTCCGAATAGCAATGTTTCTTGTGTGGTGAAACAGGTGTAGACATTATGTAATGATGTTTTTCCATGTATTCTCACTTTATTTTTTATATTTTTGAAATACAAACATAATGTCCGTGAAACATTGTTTATTATTATGTTATCCTTCACAAAGCAGTTTCCTAAGTTTGGTAAAACTTCTACTAAGATTGATTGTGCATCTTATATCAGGTAACATAATGCGGCAGTTGAAAATAGTGTTTTCTTCAGCTCACATGACTATTAAAAAGTTAAGGATGTTTAACTTTGAAAAAATGCGACCTTTTTAAGGACGTGTATTACGTTATCCACATTCTCAGCAACAAACAAGCTATTAAATATTGAATCAATAGTGGCATAGATTACTTATTTTCCGACCACACAATTATATAAATTTTCAATCACATACTATGATGGGAGGTGTGAATAGGTCCAAAACTACTACGATATTGTGTATTACGTTATCGTTTATTAATTACGTTGAATGCGTTTTAGGTTACATCATCAACTATAATTGAATGATAGGTGTCAATTAAATGTATCTTTAGAAATAATTAATAAATGTACTTAATATTAATTTGTGTTATTATAACGTAATTTTAAAGTAAAGTATATGCGATATTGAGTGAACATATACGTTTTATTATAACGAAAAGTCCTTATTCTTCACAAACATTGTTGACGTATAACTACTGATGACAATAATATTGCTGGATACTACATTTCTTTAAATACACAAATATCATGATCCTGATATCCTAACAAGGGAAAAATTGGCAAAAATCAGTATCTACCTACAACCCGTGACAAACTTGTTTTTTAAAACCTCAGAACCAAATACGGTCGATTTTCATGAAAACGGTGCATTTGGGTGGAGATAAGACACACCCCCAAAAATTGTCTCAAATTGTTGTTTTGAAACATTTAAAGGGGTTTGACGTGTGATTTGTTTAAGCGCACGCTGCTTTACAACCTTCACTTCTGTAAAAGCCCAGTCACCGACCAATGGAAAATTTCAATTTTGAGCTGCGAAGGTATCAAGTGCGCAGCGTAACCGCGGATAACTGTGTCGTTTGTTTGCGTTATTAAAATCGCGCATCCTCTACGCCTGCGTTTCCTGCTTGCCTCAACATATTTAAAGTTACAAATTTTATCGGGAAGTTTTGATTTCGTAGGCGATCCCAACGTCAAAATTTTGACTTTTCCCATAGACTTGCGTGGTTTAAAAAGTAACAACATAATTTTTTTTTGTTTTGGCTATAGCTCAAAAACAAGTCGGTGACCCCCATTTTTTTATATATATTATATTTCTTTGTTTTCGTTACTTATTAAGATCGAAGATCAAACGAATATAACAAATAATTTTAAATATTGTTTATGATTGTTTAAGTAAATAACGCACACATGACACGATAGAGTATTGAAGAACAAATACAGAGAGGAGATTAAGGTAGGAAGAAGAAATGAAGGAAATGTATTATCATTCTTTTTCTTTTATTTTGTTTTTATTTTTTCCTTGTGATTTGCAACACGATGTTCGCAGAAGACCCGCCAGCGGAGCGTTGGATTATTATGAGTTTGATTGAAGATAAAAGACGAACACCAACATATTATTCTCCGGTGGATTTCCCTGACGTCCGTGCGCGGAATACTCCAACGTCGGCTTATAGGGAAAAAACGTTCAATTTTCTCGCTAGTTATAGGTTCAGACCCAATTACGATATATATTCAAAACAAAATATAGTAAGGGACCTCTGATGCCAGAACCCCTTCGTGGGCGGAAATACTCCACCGTCGCTTATAAGGAAGGGTGTTTTTGTTGTTTTAGCGCACGAGTGCGACGGTAATCCACACGGTGGATTCCCTGCGTCCGTGCGAGGAAATACTCACCGTCGTCTTTAGGGAAGGGGGTTTCAGCGCAAGAGGTGCGAGGTTAAGACTCCGGTGGATTTTCCGCGCACGGGGGGGGGGACGCCAGAATACTTCCACCGGCTTATACGGAACGGGTGTTTTTTTAGCGCACAGGGCGCCGGTAATCCTCCGGTGGATCCCCTGCGTACACGTGCGCGGAAATAATCCACCGTCGATTATAGGGAACGGGGTGTTTCAGCGCACGAGTGCGCAGGTAATCCTCCGGGGGATTTTCCGCGCACCGGACGCAGAAAAATACGCCACCGTCGACTTCTAGGGGAACGGGGGTTTCAGCGCACGGTTATGGATTCTCTTTATATAGATTATGTGTTCAAATTATTTCCCACCATCGTGCGCTGAGTATTCGGGGACTGTGGATTTCTGCGACCACCGTGCGCAGTTATTCCACTAGTGCACATTTTGCGTAGGGGTCGCAGAAAGATTCCACTGGTGGATACTTACATACATTTTGGTGTTTGCCGCCCGACTAAGGCGGTGTGATGGGAAGGGATGGTCTTAGTACTTAAAATTATAACGGTAATTTTATAATTTCTTGCTTGAGACGAGCATTTTGTTATTTATATTTCATCTTATCTGATTGTAGGGGGCCTTACCCTATCAGTTCATACGGTTTGTTTTAATTTTAATAGGTCTATGTGATTAAACTATTTACGTCTTTTCATCCCTTGGAAATAATATGAGACAGGTCCATTAAGTTACAGCCAATGGTTAGTTCCGGCAATCAGCTGATCGAAAGTCAATTCACTTATTTATCACATCGATTTTGTTTGAAGTAAAGTTAACAAAAAAGTGAGGTAGACATCAGAAAGCTAAACGTGATCAGTTTCGTGATCTCGGAGATCCTAAAGACATTATTCATTTACTCTTTCATACAACCCATTATAGGTGTACTACTTCAAAAAATTGTGGGCCAGCGTGGTAAGTGGATACCCCCGTGCGTCGCAAAAAATTTATGATTTTGATTTAACAATAAAAGTACACAAAATCATTACACTGCCTGCAAACTGATTTCCTTACACCATGTTGACTGAAAATTACTATGCATTTCCCTTCTGAGAAGTGGAAAATGCCCCAAATTACCATAATAACACCCTAAAAAAGAGAAGGGTCCGACCAGTGACCCAGGTCACACCCTGGGCGACCTTAGCTTTCCTACATTCCGTTTTGGCTGTTATTAAAAACGGACGCGTGTTACCGCAGCTATGCAATATTACAAAATAACTGAGATTTGAGACTGATAGTGTTCTCAATCGGAATACTCATACTACTATACCATATCTATCGGAATATTAATGGATTATATACTGGATTTATAACGATCATTGGACGGAATAACGGCGACTTTTACGCCGTCCGGAGAGCTCTATTTTAGTATCCTTTTTTGCCGCCAGTGCGTTCATGTGATCTGTGTAGCAGGAAACAAGGTAAACAAAGGAAGCCATTGACGACGTGTTTGCTGTTTGACTGCCTTTGATATGTGTGAGTTGTTTACTGTCTTGTTAGCGGCTTGCTTGCTAACAATCATGATGGTTTAGTGTGTGTATTATTATTATATGATGATGGTATACTTAATAAAAAATGTGAAAACTGTGTTGAAAAATTTCTTAAACCGTGCGGGACTCAGCTACCGAGTTGGTTTTTGTGTATTGACGTTTGCGTACCGGAGAGAACCTCCAAGGCACGTGTTTTTTTCGCTACGGTTTTTGCGCACGCTATTCATCAGCACTCCACGCTTCACCCCGTTTGTTATGGCGAAAATTGAAGTATACGTGCCCTGCCTACATTAATGAATGGGCCCCCCATCCCTTAGGTATCGTTGCACAGGCGGCAATGTTCCGCACCGAACGGATGCTCCTCTTTCTTGTTTTTTTCTTGGGGGCCGTACGGAATCGCTCATGGCTATCATTGAGCATTGGTAAGCCGTCGTGCTGAGTACACCGGAGGGGGGGCGGTGGTGATCGAGGTTTCCGCGTCGGGGTGCGTCCAGGCAAGCCGCTGCTGCTCTGGTGCTCCCAAGGTGGGGTGGTAGCTTCGGCCTGCTTCGCGATCAAGCGCTGATGGGATGGCTTCGGGCGACTCATAAGAGTATAATCGGCCGCTGGCTCGCCTGGTTTCAGACATTAGGGGCTGCTACGGTGCAGGCTGGCGCGGTATGCGCTGCCGATTCCCCCGGGGGATTGGCGGCCGCGGACATTACGGTGGTGGTGAGAGGTGCTGGTGGTGCCCAGGTCGCCCGGGCTGATCCATCGCCGTTTTTGTCCACACCTAAAGTAGTAGTTGCGGGTACCAGGCTCGGTCGTCGGCCCTTCTACCGCGACCACGGTAGCCATCACTTCTGGGTATGTCACGGCAAACCCGGGGGCGCTGGCTTCGGTATCCTGTGCGGGACGCCGCAGGTGTTGGCTACACTTACTACACCCCGCATGTCTAGCCCTGCTAGTCATGCAGTGCCTCTTCAGCAGGCGAGCTCGCCAGACCGCGGCCCTTCGGGGCTCTGGCGTAGCGAACGTGGTGCTACCTGGGCTGGCCTACGCAGATGCCCCCAGATGACTCGGTCGGCTCAGGCCTCTCATTCGGGTACGCCTGCTGTGGTTGCTCGCCGGCACCTGCTTCCGCGGTGGGTCCGCCTTGGGTGGGGTACCCGGTGGGTGCCACGGCCCTGGAGTCCCGGCAGGGCAGCTGTCATGGCTACAACGAAGGGACACAGTTCCCCACTGCGCCTACCTTCTCAGGTTAACGCTGCATACCGTAAGTGGCTTACCCTCCCCAGTCGAAGCTGGATGCTGGGGAGGGTCAGACTGGTATTGGGCATTTCGACCGGGGCTCCCGCATGTGGGAGCCCCTCCAGGTATGCTCACTCCGCCGCCTCCGCCGTCGGTGCCCAAGCCGATGAACCAGGTGTGTCAGGGCGGCTTCTGACCCGCTTTCGAGCGACTGGAACGTTCGCCGCTGCGCCAGAGGATTGTATCCATTATCGGGAGGCAGAGGTAAAGCTGCGGAGGTACAGCCTGGTACCGGGCAAGGGGCCGGGCGGTGTACCGGTCTCCACTACCCTTCGGCTTAGTATGCCTGAGGATTGGGGTTGTCGACCCCTCGCCTTCTCGGCTTTGATACCTCGTCAGGGTCGGGCTGGGCGCAGTCGAGCTTCGGGGCTCCTGCTGCCCAGACTATACGGTTGGCTGGTCCCTGCGGGAGGCTCTGGGTCGATGCCCAGGTGGCTAGGCCCCTAGCCCTCCGCCTTATTCAATCGTTCCGTGGCTCCGTCCTCTCAGGGCTCCTACCGGCTGCAGACTTCCGACGTTTCGGGGGACAGCGCTGGCGGGGCGGACCCGGGCTCGGAGGTGAGTCACTTAGGTGATACACCTTCGTAGCCTTCGACGTCGCGGCAGCGCGGACAGGAGGAGGTGGATACTCTACCCGCATGCACCCCTCATGTGCTGCGCAGGACGGCCGAGTCTCGCGGCCTTGCCTCTTGTGCGCCTAGCGGCGTGGGGGAGGGGCAGCTCAATCTGGGCTTCCCCATCCTCCCTCAGGAACGCGTCAGGCGTGACGCTTCCACACAGACGTTGTCTTCTGTTGGAAGCTGCTCCGGGGAGGTCACTCAGAAGCTCTCCTCGTACCCGGTGAAATCTTTCGCCAGGTCGTTGGGAACTACCGAAGGGGACTACGACTCCTCCTGAGGGAACCCCGACATGGTATCTTGACCAAGCAGCCAAGTTGCCAACAGGGCAAGGGTGCTCCGGCGGATTCTCCCCCTTATGGGAGGACCAGCTGAGGCACCTAGACCTTGCGGTGACCCTCTGCGTCAGATAGGCGCTTTCTCATGGTTCTAGCCAGACACAAGATCTCGTGGGCGAGGTGGGGTTTCTCCCGGAAGCCTCCTATTGCTGTGACTGTCCCTAGCTCGCTAGTGATCTGGCAGACGGAGGCTTCGATGACTTTGGCGCGTCGATGAGCTGCTGGCGACGCTGAGAACGCATCGCTTCACACTCCGCACCTTGAGCCCCGATCGTGCCATAGGAGCTCTCCAAGACCTTAAGCCCCGAGTCACGGGAGCCTCTCGGAGGTTCGTTCGGTTGACTCAATGCTTGCGTTTGCGGAGCGTGTGGAGTCGGAGGAGGCGCTCAAGGATCTCAGGCGGAGATCTCCTCTCGGGGATCTTCAGGCAGGAAGAAGAAGAAGCGTTTCTCGCTCTTCCTTCAGCGGGCCGGTTCGCCAAGCAGGGCGAAAGCCGACACCCTCAGCAACACCAAGGAAGCCCGCAAGCTCTGGCACTTCTACCCAGAAGTCCAGGAGGCCAGGCCGAGGACTCGACCCCCCTCCCAAAAGCAAGGCGCCTGGGAAGGGGAGAAGTCTTCGTCCTGAGGCCACGGCGGCCGCGGGTGGTCTCTCCATTCGGGAGGGAAGGGAAAGCCTTACCCTCCGGTGGGCGGCTGCTTAAGTTCTTTTGTGCGGGAATGGCCAGCCATCTCCCCCGCGCCATGGGTGCTGAGTGTGGTGGTGGATGGACGGGGGTATGTACCGATTGGAGAATTCAACGCGGAACCCCCGGACTTCCCACCGAGACATACCCCCTTCGGGGGAACCGAAGACTCAACTTCTTTGGACGAGAGGGACCCATATAGGTCTCGGCGCTCTTGGCGAAGGGTTGCCATCTCCCCAGTCGACCCCACTTCACCGAGGGGTTCTGGGCGACGTTCTTCTTGGCCCCAAGAAGACCGGGGATTGGCGTTCCATCATGAACCTTGAAGCCTATGATAAGATATCAAGACGAGAAGAGAAGACAGTTCAGTATGGAAAACTCTCCGCGTCAACCATTGCGGCTGGTCCTATGAAGGGGAGTGTCGGCGTCTTCTTTTGGATCTGAAAGACGCCTACCTACACGTCACAGTCGCCAAAACAGACCGTCGTTGGCTCAGATTCCAAATCAAGGGCCAGTAGTACGACCGTGGACGTGTCTCAAAGGAGGGTAGTCGGGCACAATTTACCAAGGGGCAGTAGAAGAGAGGGAACAGGCGACGAAAGTTGGGCGCCTCTCACTCAGGCCGTAAGGGGGTAAACCTCTGATGTACATGACGACGGGCTGATCTACGGTCCGTCCGAGATGGTCAGTCGTACCTTTCAGGTCGTGCAGAGGTTGGGCTACATTGTCAACTTCGACAAATCGAGCCTATTACCCCCTCTCAGGACTGAGGTATCTGGAGTGCTTCGGCTGCAAATGCTTCGGGCATTGCAGAACCGACGGCCGAGCGGGTGGATGTAATGGTTCAAAACAGCAGACATCCTTGGCGCTGACGTACGCAGCCCCCGCTCAGAGGAATTGGCTTCGCAATTTATAGGCTTGATGGCCCCCCCCCCCAGTATTCGATCGGACTGGTCCCGTACCTGCCGTTTCCATATGAGGTTGCTTCAAATGCCCACCTCGTGGCGGCAATACAGGCCCGATCAAGCACCCAGATTCCCGTCTGATCCCTATCATTGCAGGGATCCGGGGAGCACCTGGCATGGTGCTCTCAACAGACACAAACGGAATCAGGGAACTCCTTTCCTGCGGACTCCCGTCGATGTTGTCACAAGAAGGACGCGTTAGAAGCGGGTTGGGGGGGTTCACAATAGACTCAGAAGACTCGGGGCCGTGGGAAAAGACTGAGGCCCAGGCCCATTGTCATCGCCTCGGAATGGGGCAGTGGCTGGAACGATCTCTTGCTCACTTCGATGGCGATGGGACAACTCCAGTGTCATATACAGTCGGACTAACTCCACGTGGTGGCCTACATTCAACAAGCAGGGCGGGACTCGTCAATGCGCCCCTTTTTGTCTCGAAGCCATGAGTATCATAGGCGTGGTTGTCGGTCGGGACATCACGATGTCCGCGGTCTAAACCTTCCGGGGGCCGTCAACTTCCTTGCCGACGATCTGTCACGCGGCCGGACGACGGCCTCGGAATTGATACTGAACCGAGATGTCGTGCCCGCCGGAGATCTTCGAAGAGACTTTATGTCCTCACGATAGACCTGTTAGCCGCGAAACCTTGAGTCACCAGCTCCCTAGGTACGGCACCCGATCAAGAAAGGGGTGCGTCGGCACGTCAACGCTCTGCGATAGACTGGTCGGGGTTCACGGCCTACGCATTCCCGCCAATTCCGATTATAAACTGTAGTCGTCGGAAAAAAAATTGGACGGCAGGCGTGCCGTGTATCTCATCGCCTCCCTTGGCCGAAACACATTTGGTTTCGTACAAATGGTGGATCGCCTGGCTGGATCCGCCGATGCGTATACGATCCGTCCCGGACCCTAGTGTCCCTTACGGATGGAGGCAGGCGCCAGTCTGTCGCTTGAGCATCTGGCGGTGTTGACTGTTGGCCATTATCCGCCAGCGATGCCGAGATTCGAGGCTTTTTCGCAGAGGGCTGCCTGCTCAATATCAGCGGGAAGAAGGAAATACACCATGGACGCCCTTACTCTAAGCGTCTCGGACCCTAATTCCGCTGGAGTTGTGAGCGACGAGCCATGGTGGTCTCCGCTAGGCGTTTGTTAGCCGAGATCGCTGACTTTCTCCTGTCGCTTCCGATAGCGATTGAAACTTCGACTGTCAGAGAAACTACAATCTTAGCATCTTAGGCGATCCATAGAGGTTCGATGATGGACGACTTCAACGATGATTTGTTCGATCAGGTTTTCTCCTTCTAGAGGGGATGTTTAATACACGGACCTCCGGCCAGGAAAGACGGTCCCACCCTACTGGGACCTAATAAAGTCTTGGAATACTTGGTGAAGCCCCCATTTGAACATTGGATGAGGAATCACTAAAGAATGTCACTATTAGGCTGTCTTCCCTGGTCGCTTATCGCATATGGAGACGATGCTCGGAGATTCAGAATATCTCGATGTCAGCGTCAGAAGTCTCTCGGGACAGGGTCAAATTGTTATTAGGCCGCGGCCGTTCGGCCAAAAGAACGAGTCATCCCCTCATTCACGACGACTCAACAATTATCTTAGCCCGAATTGCATGTCACTCTTCGGTGCGGTGGGGAAGAGCGCCCTGTGGTGTCCCGTTCGGGCCCTTGAGTACTATAAACGTAGGACTAGCTCGCTCAGGCGGGCGCGAACGACTCGTTTGTTTCTAACGCACGCTTCCCCCCACGGTCCGCCGTCAAACGCGACAATTGCTAGATGGATTACCGCGTTGTAAGTAATGATTCCAACGCGGTGGATAGGAGCTTCCCAAGCTCGAGCCCATTATGTCCGTAACATCGCGTCTCGTTGGGCTTATCACCGCGGAATCAGCCTGCCGAAATCTGCGAGGTTATGTCGTGAGGGCTCCCACAACGTTCTGTCGGTTTTGTACTACAAGAATCGTTACAAAACCCCAAGGAACGTGCGAGGACTATGCAAAGAAAAAACACTAACTTCTACACTATTCATAAAGTCTCCCTATTCGCCGACGGTGACGCTCGCCCGGAGTATTCCGTTTTAAGGTGAGCGGTTAGTCCACGATTTTTATTTAATGCCTTTAGCCTGTAACCATATTTAATTTATGTTTAGTGCTGGTCTTGCCTTTGGCGCCATTCTGTTGGCTGCCTCTGAAAATATCATGCTCCACCTTCCGATAGAGAGTGTGCTAGTCTGGTGTTGATTGAAATTATTGATTCAACGGGGGGAATGCATATATTCAGTCAACAATGGTGTAACGGAAAATTCAGTTCAGTGTAATGATGTATTCAAAAACAATTATGTTTTATAAATCATTTAACTGAAGCCTGATTTCCTTCCAAGTTGACTTCCGCTCGGGCACGCACCACAGCATGAAGTTCACGTGTCCGTGTGGGTTTGAGCCAACACGGAATTCAAAGGAAGAGCTAAGGTCGTCAGGGTGTGGCCTGGGGTCGCTGGTCGAGACCATTTCTGTTTTAGGGGTGTTATTATGGTAATTTGGGGCATTCCACTCTCACAGAGGGAAATCCATATATTTCAGTCAACATTGGAAAGGAAACAATCAGGCTTAGTTAAAATGATTTTTATAAAAACATATGTGTTTTTTGAATAGTTTGTTTTTGGTGTCTTAGTTTCATAAAGTTTGTGTGCCGACTCTCTTTTTGGTTGTGGCGGTGTGATCCGCCGGACGGCAGGTTGTTTCTTCATGGTGCTTTGTGAGGATTTGTGAGGAAATGCCCGATTTCGACGTGTTTTCGACGCGAACGACGTAATGGATAGACGTTCTTATCAACCCCCAGCCCCGAATCACAATATCACACGTCCAAGCTTTACACCCATTTCAAAAACCTTATAGAAAGCTTCACCAAATGAAAATAAAAGAACGCCAGGACTTCACATCAGCAAGAAAATATCTTGACCTGAGCTTCAGATCGCTCGATTCGGCGTCGATATTTGGCGACCAGTGAGGAGGGTGGGTCAACGCTCCAATTGACGGCTGCATTTAGGATGCCACTACTCTTGGCCCCTTTGTAGGTACCAGACTGACCAGCGTATAGTCCCACCCTTTTTAAGCTGACGAAAAGACTTGAAATTTGGGGGTGGGATTAATGCACGAATCTTGCCGAAGCCATGGGCCCAGAGTCCAAAATGTATTGGGCCTACTCGCCGCCCATAACACATACAGCCTGTATAAAAAAAAAAGGTACAATCAAAAACCGATTTTTTTTTTTTTTCAATATTATATCTCAATATAAGTTGCCGTTTTGTACATCGCATATTATAAATTAAGAGGAAAGACCAGGCTTTCCGCATTTTTATTTCATCTCATTTGCTTCTGTTTCATCATCGAGAAGATGCTAATCCAGTTTACTGCGGTAACACAAAAATAGAGTTTGTGCCCCTTTCTGGTTCGTGAAAACGGTTTTTGAAAGAATAGTGACACATAGTTATTCACATGAACAGATTATAAATTCTTTAAAAGGATTGATTAATAAAGAAAAATATAAAAAAATACGAAAACAGTTAAATAATGGGCTGGAAGTTATGCTCCAGTAAGTCCGGGTTTGGCTTTAAGATAAAGTGAATAAAATTCGGACTCCATACGATGTGGGTTAGAAGAGAAACCCTAACGTTTACAGCAACCTGGAGAGAGAGTTTTCATGGTCTGGAAGTATCACGAATGGCACAAATTAATACCACATCCTGATTTTAATTGCTTACAAATCGATGTTTTATTGACTTCCAACAATTAGTAAATGCCACAAAGAGATTGAACAATAAGATTTAAACCGTTCTTTGATTTGGACGGGATTTACTTGGTTGAAAGTCCTTCTTGCCTGATTTTAACAGATACCAATTTGTAATAAATTCAAGCTCCATTTCATTAACGTGCAATAATATGGATGGTTATTAGTTATGAAAAGAAGATATGTATCATTGAACTGGCTTATGTTGATATAAAATTGTGTCGATTAAAACTAGGGACTTCGTTGTTTACTTAATCTGTTGTTTTTGTTTCTTTGTCAAGTTGCAATCTTTTGTAAGGTTCAAGACCAACATGGCAATAACTGCGCGAAACAACTGCTGCCCTCATAAAATGGCAAAATCGATTTTGGTGTATCGCAGTAGATTGATTATATCTCTGGATGACAAAAGCAATAGATTGCAAACAAACGCCATTAGAAAGCTTGGTCTTTTTCTTTTAATATATCCAAGTCAGAATGAACTTATTTTGAAATTTCATATTTAATCCATTTTTTTTTCTGATTGACCACGTTTTTTGAGACAGGCTGTACAGCCTCTTCGTGACCCAGGGCCGGACCAATTTCCCCCCTCAGAGGTATTCAAGAACTGTGAATTCGATGTCATATACACAATATGCAATAGGGCCTTTAATGGAGAACAACATGCCCGAGCAATGATCACTCTCTAATATCATCCCATTCCAACAAAAGGAAACCTATCCTCACCTGACAACTACAGAGGTCTCAGTCCTGACGTTATATTACGAAGCTCTTCAACCGCATGATTCTCAACCGAATCAGGATGTCAAGACCCCAAACTAAAGTAAACCAGAATGGCTTTTCAGGCCAAATCGAACGACTGTAGCTCAAATCATAGCCCTTATACTTATTCCTTGAAGAAGTGAAGAGGAACAACTTGCCTGCGTTTTCTGACATTTATTGACTTCAAGAAATCGTTTGCCTCCATCCAACCGAATCAAGATGATGAAAATCTTGAATCCTATGGTTCCCACACATCTCTTAATGCCATAGATTATATTTCCACACAAGAGCTAAGATTGTTGTGCTGTACGTAGAGTCGCAGGAATTCAATATCATGGCCGGAGTACTGCAAGGGGGAGACCCACTTGCACATTTCTCTTTATTATCGTATTTGATTATGCCCTAAGGCGTGCCACAAGCAGCATGAAAACAAACTTGGATCACAATAACACCAAGAAAGTCTATAAGAGTTCCGGCTCTCACACTGATTTGGCTTTGCGGGTGACATTTGCCTCTTATGTAACCAGATTCAGCATGCTCAGTAATTACTCAGAGGGTTGTCTGAATGCCAAAAAGACATAGGTAATGACATTCATATACCGGAACATGACGCACTGAGACCCGCTCCAGGGGCAGTTCCGAAGGAGGTCGATGACTTTAATACCTTGGATCATGGGTTGAATCCACAGAAGCCGATATCAAATCAGGAAGCGCTTGCATGGAGAACCTCTAAACAAGATGAACCACATAATGGAAATGCCCATATGTTCCCGCGAAGTAAAATTGAGCTTCTTCACAGCACTGTAGAATGCGGTATTACTGTAGGGGTGCGAAGCATGGTCCATTAACCCAGTGTCTGGAGAGGTCGCCAATGGCTGTTACACCAGAATGCTGAGGACAGTGCTTAACCTCACGGAGACAACAGCTTCATAACTCTGTGCTTATGGTGATTAAACCTAAGGTTGGAGACAAGGTCGCACTAGAGATTAACCGATCCAGGGTTTCCTCTGCCGATCCAATGCCCGATACTTTTTTTTGTCGTATCGGACGATCACCGATCCGTCCGATGTCCTATATGTTAAAGATCGACCAACCCTAGTGAGTATTAGCACTGGTGGGTCAACTTTTTAAACTTATAGGAATTGGCGACGATGATTATAGTTAATAAATCTGTGTTGTCCACAGTTGTTACAATTTCCGATGAGGTATTTTAGAGGAAAAGGTTTTCTTTTACTTACAGAATTGTGTTAAAATAGAAAGTCCGCAATCAATAAGCCGGCATTGTAACTTCCCGCAAAACAACTCCGTCCTGAGTTCATCAGAATATCAGACCACATGTCATTTAAATTGAAGATTTCATTATTATTAATTGCATTTCAAAATGATTGCGTTCAAGTTTAATAAATGCCAAACTTTTTGTTACAATTATACCGTAGCGACCGGCCTTCACTTGCCGTCCATCCCCAGGTCCGGCCGTCTACAATAATGCTAATTATGCTTGACAGGTGCGAAGGACATGTGCGTGTACGGCTCTATAGTCTGCAGTTTACATTGCTTAAAATGGGAAAAATTATTTATAAAATTCTTGTTTCGGCAATAACAAGTTACACATCAATTGTAATTCCCCTTCTGCATCATTTTGTTTTTTGTTATGATTTTCCCAGTCATTCTTTTAACATATTTTTGTCACCGTAAGTATACCCCCCCCCCCCCGCAATCAATCTCACTGACGTAAATGGGATCCCCGTGAAAACCCCGTGTCTTAGAGTCAACAAGGACAGCTTCAGAGCATAGCGATTGCATGCGCTGACCTGTACCTCGCGCCTCGCAAGGGCGAGAATTCATTGACCTTGCTGCTGCTGACCCATTATTCTTTTTAATGTATTCATAATACTCCTGAGAGCATTGATAGATGAGTAGTCTAGCGCCACATGGCCTTTGTGGATTAGCGTTATTTAGTTTCAAGCAATTGATATTCATATCCTACCACAGGTCCACAAAGCGCGCTCATGTTTGGCTCGTGTATCAAAAACTACGGCGGTTCGGAAAGTCTTAGCTTGCATATACTTCAGCCTAATTACAATAGCATACTAGCATTTGGGAAAAGGTGTTTGGTGCTCCTCAGAGTCCCACAAGCTAAAACTACCGCTTAAGAAATGTTAATGTTCTCAGTGGCCATGGTTCCATAGGTTTACACCCAGTTGAGGGATGTTCTCGTATTAATCAAAATTCTGACCCTCTCTGATGCAAAACCATCCAGACAGAAACCTATGATGTTTAGATTAGTTTTCATTTCCACCCTTCTCTAGATCTATGGCTGTTACGTTAGTCTCTCACGCAGTATCAATGAATTTAGAGATTTTTTTAATTTTGCAGTCCTGTGTCACAAACTCACTGGTGGGAAATACTTTCCGTACCGTTGTAAAAATCAAAACAAACTTTCTTCTGATCCCCTTTTTCTTTTCAAGCACTTACAATCAATGAGGGAATGGAATGAGATGATAGCACCATGTGCGCTTGGTAAGCTATACAGGTAGTGACAACGATATTATTATTAAATTTATGTTCTATGGCAAATCTGTACTGAGAATTCATTGCAGCCCGCACATGTTTGACAAAACAAACTTTACAGTTTACATTACAACTTTCTAAAGCATAATCAGGTCGCTCTCTAAATACATCGCCGCATTAGTCAAACAGTGATTTCTTCTGCTCGCTAAGATATTGGAATCTTACAATGCCGCTCAAGACCCCTATGTGGGATTATAGAGACCTGAGTATTTAATATTCCAATAGTTCAAAGTTTGGTGTTAAATATGTTTTGTGAATAGCCCGTCGTCATATGCCGCATATTGTGAATTTGCGGGGTTGTTCAAGGTTTGTTGTCTGGTATAATTAGTCCTCTTCTACGTAATTTATTATGACACTGTTGATGCGTACAAAAATCAGCCACTGCCAGTGAAAACGAACTAAAAACATACGTAACGAAGAGTGAACGGGAATAGTTCGGCGTATTTCTGGACTCTGCTTCTTACGATTTTTATGTTCATTGATGTTTGAACTGAAGCACAAAAAGACTACAAAAATAAAAAACATAAAGCAGTAATTTCTCAGTTCACTTACACTACGATTTTCCGTTGGAGAGCAGAGGTCATATGCGCCTGTCATGCGTGGTACCTTAGACAGGACCATAACAGTTGCAATATAACTGCATTTTGGAACCGCCTTGAAGTTGAGATCGTGATAGTATTATACGTAATGTAGCTCATTCGCCTTAAGTTTTCTATGTAGGCTAGATTATTATTGATGAAAGATGAATAGCTCATACCCATATTAAAATCAGTTTGAGCAACTCGTGTTTTCCAACTTAAAAACTGTGTAAAATTCCCATTAGACTTTGTCCCTTCTTTCATTCAATATCGGTTGAGGTCTGCAAAGCTCGGACATATTTTTGCCGATCCGGATTCTTTTGTGCCTATTTAGCAAAATCGGCCGCCGATCCGATGTCATACAATACGGTATAATCTCTAGTAGCCACAAGAAGGAGGCAGTACATGCCACTGTTACCGCCACCCTGAGCTTTGTAACCGTACTGTTCTCTGGGAACCAACACATGACCGACAAGGGGCGGACAAACTAAAAACTTATGTAGACATCCTGAAAAGGGACGCAGGAGTGGCAGACACAAATGCGCTTGCGACATTCATGCAGGTTAGTATAGACCTGGATGATCTGTGTCTAGTCCCGGCTGAGGCCGACTTAGTAATATTATTAGTATGACTTCCGAATTTTGAAGATTCATATGTTTAAAAAATGCCCGTTTTTCGTAGTACGTAGTTTACACCAGCATTCTGAAGTAGGTTTCATCATTTGTCATGTAACTAACCATGCATTAATGACCATAATGTAACTTTAGTGATTTTGGGAGTGGCGTGGTCTAGTGGTTAGAGAGCTTGCCTCTGGACCCAATGGTCCCGGGTTCAAATCTTGGTGGGGTTACTTGCTGGATTTATTCTAGGTACTCAATTCTGGATTTAATTTGTAGAGGAGCTATTGATTAAAACCAGAATTGCCACTCTCCTCATGGTTCATTTGATATGGGCAAATGAACCATGAAAAGCTCTGTGTTCCCATTGTGTGTGTTTCGTCAATGTCTGGATGTAGTAACCTGGCGCTGATTAGCTGCTGCCGTAGTAAGATTGCGTTGTCTCTGTCGTTGTTACTGCGCTTTGTAACTTTCGGGAAAAAGGCGCATTACAAATGTTAAAATTATTATTTTATTATTATTTTTGGCAAAAAACGAACAAAATAGTCGCGAAAACTAAACCAATTTGCCATCAGTATATTGGCGGCAGCCATATTTGATTTGCTGCCATCATTAGCAGGCGCGGATCTAGAGAGGGGGCAGAGGGGGCTCGCGCCTCCCGGTAATTCTGCAAAATCTTGCAAAATCAGCCCATTTGGACAAGTTTAGCCTTTCAGCCCCCCGATAATTTTGACGTTTTTCAAATCCTGGATCCGCCCCGATTAGGCGCCCTCTGACCTTACACATGACCTTGTTCAAAATATTCTTTTCATTTCAGAAAACAAATCCACCAAAAACTATTTTATTAATGAATTTATGAAACTGAATAATTTTTATTGACTTGCCAATTTTTTGGCATGGGATAATAAAAGGATCTTTAGAATTTTCTGAAATTTTCCTAAAACTTAGGGGTGGGATTTTACTCGAGCATGGGACTATAATCGGGTCAGTACTATCTCAGGCTTGTACTACTGCCTTACCGGTACTACTCTCTGCCTTGCCGGCTTTGCGTCATCTTTATATACTACTCTCTGCAAGTGCCTTGCAAGTGTTATTTCCAGGCTTTACATTAATCTGTATATATTACTCTTTGCCTTGTAGCTATTATTTGCAGACTTTACATCATCTATAAGTACTATATACCCTCTACCTGTAGATATTATTTGCAAGCTTTACATCATATATATATGTATTACTGTCTTCTTTGCAGGTATCATTTGCAGGCTTTACGTCATCTGTATGTATTGGCAGCAGAACCCCGCCTTATACTACCCAAAGATGTAGACTCCAGCAAGCCATGTTATGCACCTATTGAAATTGTGTTCAAGGTAAGATATTGTAAAATACTTGGACTCCTGCCAGGAGACCAAGATAAATGGAAGAGATGTTATTTGATGCATATGCAAGTATAAAATTATAAAGTGTAGCATTGCCCACAGCATATGGCCTACTTCTGAAATCCAGAGGGTGTATTGAGTCAATCCCACAATGCACCAGTTTTGGGAAATTTCCCTTCAATAAGGTCATGTGATCCCACAAAAATCCTATTCTTACCACATAAAAACCCTGACTTTTTCACTCATTTTAGGCCACAAGGTGCTAGTGCTTAAGGAATTTTTAGCATGATTATGAAATGTCTTGTGGTTCTTACACTTCTTGAACACTTTTTATCCCTAAATACTGACATGTGTTTATTTTAGTACAGTACAGTACAGGCACATTGCAGTGCATTGTGGGATTGATTCAAAACACTGCTCTGTCTGAAACCCATCTGAAGCCTTCTAGTGCACTTGAACCATTAAAATTTCCATAACTTTAAAGGGCCATGGCCCGATCGCTAATAGCCTTGTCCCCAGGGACCCAAAATTTTACCGGAAGTGGTCAACATTTTGATATCAGAAGAAAGCTACTACTTTTCTCATTTACCCTGTTAAATCATATGACTAAAGGATATTTGGTTTGGAAGTTATGAACAAAAATGTACCCCATTTTGGTCAACCAATATTAATTTTACACAGAACAAAATCACGTTTTAGCTCTCACATAAAACAAATTAAAATATCGGCGCGAAACTTTACAGATGGGGTTTTGGGGTAAAGGCCATTCTATCAAGATGAAAACTTCATCTACTTAAAGCAGGCCATCCGCCCTTAACATAATTTGGTGCAAATTAAGCTTCAGACATGACTAAAGATAACTTGGAAGGCTATTGAGTTTTGAACTAAATCCATATGACAAAGCATAACAAAACACATAGCCGGACAGACTCGCAGACAGACTGATCTAATTTTGGTAGTAGTATAGATAAATTTCTTGTTTCAGAATCCAATATTTGTACATACTGCTTTGCTGTCATTCTTGATTGTGGTGCAACAATTTTAAAATTGTTTAAATAACATTAGCCTAGTTTTTCGTGATTGGGTCTCATTTACATTCAATTTACTTTTTTTTTCAGGCATCAACCTTTTATGAAGAGAAAACAGTACAAATGTTAGCACCATGTATTATTCCAGAACTAAAGCAGCTGAAACAAGTAAGTAACCAATATTAACAATTTGCAGAACTTCTTTTCTTAGCAGATAACCTATTCCTGAATGAAATCAAATCAAAAGAATTTTCTTTCAAGCAAATCAGTATATGGGGGGTGTACAAATGGCAAAGACAAAAATGGGTTTGAATAAAAGAATAGTCAAGAGACAGTGAAGCCAACAACATCTGAAAGAGAATTAATTGTTGTATAACTAATAAATTTATGTTGCACATTTAAAACAAAAGACAAAAGAACAATCAGAAAACAATACACAGCTATTTATGCTAAATGACAGTTGATTATTTAAATATCATTTGAGATTTCATGGGACAAAAGAACAAGATTGTCCCATATAACTGCACACATAAATATATGGAGTCACTTTTGCTGCATAACCCTATGAGATTAGCCCAAATTGTTTGAGTTGTTTTCTTTTTAGGATTGGTAGGGTTACAGCAAACAATTTTTTTGCCTCATAGTTAATTTTTTAACCAAACCCAGTAAGAAATATTTCCACATAAAAATGACCAACTCCCAGCCTTTAAAAGGTACAAATTGTCAAAAAGTGAATCATTTGAAAAGCATCAAACTGATTTTGGATCAAATTTGACTGTAGGTGTATGCATGAAGATACTACACATAATTTCCATTCCCAAATAATATCCATTTCAATCTGACAGATTACAGTGATGGGCCCTCGGTATCTTCAGATTGTCTTAGACGTGGAGAAGGATGCGGAAACCCTCAAGTCAATATTTGAGGCCGGAGGCATGTTGTACGTCAAACAAAGAGCAGGACATTTGTCCTATGAAGAGGATCCTAAGGTATGTACCAATCAGGGAGGGTTTATATATATCCCATAATGCATTGCAATGTACCTCTATACTACTCATATAAGGTTGGTTGATTGGTTGGCTAAAGGTCCGTTCATACTTCACTGCATTGCAGTGCAGTGCTGCAATGCAGCCTATCAAAATTGTCACTGCAATCACTTGCAGTATTGCAACGCAATGCAGTACTGCAACGAAGTTAAAATTATTTTAACTGGCGATGCAGCAAGATGCAGTGGGGTGCAGTGAGTGTTGCAGTATGCCAAATTTCCGTAAGTTTACTGCAACGTACTGCAACCCGTGACCTGCAGTGACCTGGGTTGACCTGCAGTAAATCGATTAGAAGTGCAGCGGAAGTGACGGAACATTGCAGTAAATTTACTGCACAGCAATGCAGTGCAGTGGAAGTATGAATGGACCTTTACAGAGTGGTTTAAGCCTATCCCATAATGCATCTGAATGTACCTGTGCTATACTCTCCAAACTTATGTTGGTTTAAACCTATACCATAATGCATTGTAATGTGCCTGTGCCTTAATATACATGTTTGGTTGATTGGTTATGTAAGGTGTGGTTTAAACCTATACCATAATGCATGATAATGTGCCTGTGCTTTACTATACATGTATGGTTGGTTGATTACCAACGTGAGGGTGGTTTAAATCCTGAGATTAATCTCAGTTTAAATCTATACCATAATGCATGATGATGTGCCTGTGCTTTACTATACACGTAAGGTTGGTTGATAGTAAGTTGGTTACCAACGTGAGGGTGGTTTAAATCTATCCCATAATGCATCATAATGTGCTTTACTATAATACACAAAAGGTTGGTTAATGTGCTTTACTATAATACACAAAAGGTTGGTTACCAACCAATAGTGCTTTACTATAATACACAAAAGGTTGGTTACCAACCTGAGGGTGGTTTAGTCCTATGTGTTGTAATGTACCTCTGCTTTACTATATACATACGGGTGGTAACCAGCCTGAGAGTGGTTTAAACCTATCCCATAATATGGTGGTAAGTTCTATAACAATTCTAAACACGCAAAAATTCTGTTAAAATTCCTTATGTTTTAACAATTCTGTGCTAGAAATCTAGGTTTTTTGTTAGGAATAGGCTTGAGTAAATGATAAAATTATGAAGCTTGATTTTTTAATCATGGTGCAATAAGGGATTACTCGCCAGGCAACTGCAAATTAGGATAGGGATATAGTTACCATGGAGGTTGGGGGGGGGGGTAGTGGCCTAGCCTTGACAAAGAATTGGGGGAGAAAGCAGAAAGTGGTTGAGGGATGAGGAAGAAAAAAATAGACTCTGAAGGCCATTATATGTTTTTTGCTATTTTATAGGAGCATGTTTTGTCCTAATTTAGTGTGATTATCAACCACATATTTTCAT
This sequence comes from Ophioderma brevispina, assembly GCA_023653785.1. Classification (NCBI taxonomy): domain Eukaryota; kingdom Metazoa; phylum Echinodermata; class Ophiuroidea; order Amphilepidida; family Ophiodermatidae; genus Ophioderma; species Ophioderma brevispina. The sequence goes on from JAMKCH010085043.1 coordinate 23,319, forward strand.
TTTTGTGGGTTATCACAGTCAGCTGGCCCATAGTTTCACTCAGGATGGTACAGGATATCATGGCGGAATGAACTCCAAGGTCATCAGGTCGTTCACCTCTGACCCCAAAATCTTGACCTTTGCTGAGTATTTCTGCAAGGAGCACCAGAGAAAATGAAGAGTGGAGGATTGTAGAATAGCAATTGATTGTAAGAAAGATGATTGCTTTGATTGTGTACAACCACAATCTTAGCCAAAAGTGTTGGAACACTTTTATTGGGGCCTACTTCAAAATGCGACCCCCCTCTTCCCCCGGACAATGTTGATCTAAAAATTTTGTTCTTGCCACACCAGACAAGAAACCAACATTGATGGTGGGGATAGGGAGGGGTCATGGATAGAGAATGCTCCAAGCCTCCCAACTCAAGTTGTCATGATTTCCTATATATCTATTTAAGAGAAATACGGCAAGTAATCGGGGCAAAAAGAGCAGTCGTGTTCCAACACATTTTGGCTAAGATAGTGTCTGCAAAGTGAAAAAAAATATCTAATTTTACATTTGTCCTCATAACTTCTTAATTATGACAGCTATTACAACGAAACTTCAGGTGCACATAAAATAAACATATTGGCTTACGTCATTGCATGGAAAATGAAATCAGCGGTCAACTTAGGGAGTGGTCAATAAAATGTACTCGTAACATATTTGGGCGCAAAGTCGTCCATATAGACAGGAAAAGGCTCTGAATTTAATGGGTGTTAATACTAAATTGAAAATATAAATAGTAAAAGCATAATCAATAAATTTCCACGATTTACAGGAGCAATATATTACACGTGATTACTCAATATAAGCAAGAAAACTCCAAAAACATTCATGGCGCACCTGCATTTGATATAATGAATATAGGCATGAATTAAATAGTAGTGGAATTCATGTGGAGAGATGATGATGACTACGACGACGACCGACGACGACGACAGTTTGCCTTTCCCGAACATGTAAAAGGTCTTATTTTGTGTTTAACAACTTAATATTTATTTAATAAGTGTAAATATTTACAATAAATACAATTTAGAAGACATGTTAACTAGAAAAAATGAAATTTTTTAACATGTTCAATATAGAGTTACGCGCTTTATATGATACATAGGGTAAGCTTTACATTTTAAATGAAAATAACCGAATTCCAAATGGCAGGACTTGCTTTCGAACCGCGAAACTCCCGCTTATAAGGCGAGATCTTTGCCTCTAAACCAATTCGCTCTTTACATATCAATGATGATGATGATGATGATGATGATGATGATGATGATGATGATGATGATGATGATGATGATGATGATGATGTTGATGGTGATTGATTAAAGGCATCTATAAACACGTCAAGATAAATTGGGTATGGCTCTACAAGTTTTACTGAAAACAGATGTAAACAACCCATTGTTACACGTGAAGTGATCCTTTATCAACCGATTCGATAATTTCACCTTGTCCATGACATCGATAATCCACGGTAAAATTCTATTTTCAAGAATAAATTATCTCTGAAAATTGTTCTTTAATTAAAAATCAAACGCTACACCACGGCAAACCATATGAAAAAGATCATGACTCCTGTCAGTCTCTATTGTTAATATGGTGTATCGTGGCATCATCATTGATTTACGTGTGCAGGATTTGGTTTACCGTTCGTCGATTCATTGATTTAAACATATTTTAGGTTTGAAACGAATGATCAGTTTGTAAGGAGCGATTTGGCTTAGAGGCAAAGATCTTGCCTTGCAAGCGGTAGGGTCGCGGTTCGAAATCAAGTTCTTGCTTTTCGAATTCGGTTATTTTCATTTGAAATTTAAAATTTAACCTATGTATCAAACAAAGCGCGTAACCCTATACACCAATCCGATTTCGCACATTCCAACACCTAACTGGCAGCCATAGCTGGGGTGCATCCTGCTTGAATTCACCCAAATGTGCAGATTAAGTGTAGCTTTTCAATTATACTTAATCAAGCGTGGTACAAACGTACAAAAGATTTGGGTAGGTTTTGGGTTGGAGGCCCCCCAGTAATGGCGGATCAATTCTGACCATCATTTGGCTGGTCGGATTTGTCTATATGTAACGTAATTAACATGTTAAAATCCGTCTTTTTTTTTTTCTAGTTAACGTATATTCTAAAATTTATTTGTTGTGAAATAAATATTAAGTTGTTAAACACAAAATAAGACACTTTGTACCGCGGAAAGCACACTGGCATATTACACACAATTGATGTTAAACCCATGAATGTAGTTTAAAACGCAATAAAAGTATGGCCTATGCTGATTAAAAGTGACCATTCCCTAAAGTAAGGCAGGAGAGAAGTGTAATTTGATACTCACGTGAAACATCTTATTTGTACCTATATTGTGTACAAGTTTCATTTCAATATCATTTATCTAATTGAAATGACAGGCAATTAAGTTAAGCATGAAATCCTCTTTCTAATAGTACGTATACAATCTTAGCCAAAAGTGTTGGAACACTTTTATAGGCCTACTTCAAAATGCCCCCTCTTCCCCTGGACAATGTTGAATCCTGAAATTTTGTTCTTGCCACCCTACAAGAACCCAACATTGATTGGTGGGGATAGGGAGGGGTGCATGGATAGAGAATGCTCCAAGCCTCCCAACTCAAGTTGACATGATTTCCTATATATCTCTTTAAGAGAAATACGGTAAATAATCGGGGCAAAAAGAGCAGTCGTGTCGTATTCCAACACATTTTGGCTAAGATTGCAGTTATAAGGTAACTCATTGTTTGACGATATATAAAGTAACAAAACTTCCCTTGAGAGCCGGCAGCCCAGAGGATTTGACCAAACAAATGAGGTACTAGTACCTGAATACAGGAGCATTCATGATGTAACTTAACATTTACAGATATGGATATCTGGCAAGAACAGGGAGAGTGGAGGTCAAGTCTCAACAACTTTTTCCAGCAGCTTGCCCAATCGGGTAACCCCAGGTTAAATAGCACTTGCCCGAACTTTTCATACCTTTTTTCTGGAAACTAAAAATATCTACATGTAGGTGAATATCTCAAATTTTGTGTTGTAAAATCGTAAATTTAGTGTTCCAAATTAAAGTACTTGTAATGGTGATCATGAAGATGACCACATTTACTGCATCAAAATATACAGAGTTTGCAGATTTGATTATCCCAGACCTTCCATGGGGACTGTGACCTATTGGTCATGAGCTACCAGACTGACTCTAGGGATCAACCTTCAATAGGTGTGTTTCTATTGGGACCATTTACCAGAAAAGAGATGGATAAGGGATTAAATGTGCTCAATAGAAACTGACCTCCCTCACTATTTACTTGTAAATCAACCCGGCAAAATTTTCCTTCTCGAGGAAGGAAAATAGCGGCGTCACTTACCGGTAAACGCCAATAGAAACGCACTCCGTTCCGCGACAGTGCGCATGCTGGTGAGGAAACAGAAATTGATAATACCGCATGATTACAATCAACAATAGGCCCTACGTGTGGGCACGTGGGCAAGAGAGATGAGGACCAGGATTCGGCGGTACCTCCTCGATCTTGCGTACATCGCCTCTCGCTGCTTGTACAACTCCATGTACATTCGAACCCTTCTCTAACGTTCACAAACATTTAACCTATCTAAAGTATCATTTGCCTCTGAATTTTGACTGTAAAATATCAAAATTGACATCAATCCTACTATCGCAGGTCCCACCATATTTTGTTGAAAAGGTCAACCCACAATGCTTTGCGTTGACCTCAGTGTACGACCTTTTGCCAGCAAAGTTTTATGTGGAGTTGATCGACAGCAGCCAGGTAGTATTTACCGGTAAACCGCGCCCAGTAGAAACTGACCGTTATCCACCTTTTCCTTGCTCTTTCCCGGTAAGAGATTTACCGGTAAAATGCAGGATCTTCAATAGAAACACGCTTAATTTAACCTCTAACCTCTTTAATTCAAGAACTATTCCCTATTACACTTAAAGACACTATCAGTGATTTGCTAAATCACTGGTATCCTAACATACCCTGCAAATTATAAGACCAGAAGCAACCTAATAAGGACAGAATCAGAGATTTTAGTCATTACTGTCCGAACGGACACTTACTACAACACGTAAATGAATGGAGAATCGCATCTTGGAACACTGCCGTTTTCTTCCTTTTCTGTCAATTCTACGGCTGAAAAGGGTAACTAATGAGGATTCCACAGACTTATCCTTCACTTTGAAGCTATTCCTGCAAATTTCAAATATTTTTCAAATCACTGATAGTGTCTTTAAAGTTGCACAGTAGTACAAATTTAATATCAAAACCATATAAAATATGACTAACAAATTTAAAGTAAATCAGCTTTCTTCAAAATTTACTAGCATGATCGGAAAGGGTGTGGAAGGCACATTTTAATCGCAGACCGGAGTTTTCAGTTGCTTGTGTTTTTTTTTTGTGTGGTTTTTGTTTTTTTTTTTGTTTTCTTTTTGCCCCAGGCAATCAGACAGGCGATTTGTTGAGGCCTGGAAGGTTAAGTTTCACAGGGGCCAAATGTTAAAAGGCTCTAATTATACTGTAACTTATACCTCAAATTATTTGTGTAAACCGATGTACAAAAGTCATGGTTGTCAGTCATGGCTACTTAGTTTTGACAAGCCGGGTTGGAGCCAAGAAAAATTCAACCGTAGATGTTGTTATTGGTTCAACACGTAAATGCAAAAATTGAGAATTCTGATTTTTACTATGTATAAGCAATTAGTTTCTATTTCAAAACCATTGGAGCTAAAGAATTCAAACTCACTGTAAAGGGCATTTCTTATTTTTTGTGGGGGCCGCCACCTATAGCTGGAGGACCACTTAAGCAATCCGTTGTGTGTGTGTATGTGTGGTGTGTGAGGGGTGGATGGTGTGTGGATGTTGTCACTAAAATGTTAAGTTTTTTGTGTCGGCCTGAACGAAGTTCATGGAGGCACATACTATCCAAAACTGTGTTTGTCCGTATGTATGCGTATGTATAATGTCCGTCCGTAGGTTCGGTTAACCTTTTTTAAAATGCTCTGTAGCTAAACGCTATCCCCGATTACTTCAAACTTATAGGATAATAGAATGAGGTGCCGCACCGCAATAATATGTGTAGTTTTTGGCTGCAGTATTTGATATTCATGTATTTAATTAGGTTATTGCATTATTTTCAGACATTTCGGGTTAACCTTTTTTGAAATGCTCTGCGGCTAACGCTAAGGCCGATTTACTTCATACTTGGGAGGGTGTGATAGAGTGAGGTCCAGAAATCATGTTGTAGCTTTTGGCTGCATTATTTGAATATTCAGTGAATATGAATTAGCTAGATTGGCCGGTCAAATTGATAACCCTTTTCCAGCAAGGAAATGGGCAAGTTATCTGGAGGAGTTCCATAAGGGCGTATATGAGGTAACTTTGGTGGAAGGAAGCAGGATAAAGACTTCTCGGCCTGATTAGATGTTGGGCATATTTCGAACAAGTTACATATGAAAATGAAATAATTAATATGCAAAATCAGTATCCTTATATTTTTGAAACTTGGTCATCGGATATGCAAATTCCTTCACTGCACGATAGCCCATTATGGTTGCGAATCTTATTGCATTTGAAAGTCAATGATACATGCGGTTCTTAGGCTTATGGTAGCAAAATGAGCTTAAATTAAATTATGCGTAATTGCTGAATCGCTAAAATGGTAAATGGATATGCAAAAATTCTTTGTACATGCAAAACTACTATACTATACATTCTCTGGGTGAATCATATGGAGGGGGCAGGGTCTGGGGGGTGGATGGAGGGGGAACCTAAATGGGCGGGTGGGGGGAGGGAAGGGGAAGGGGTGCATGGGCCGGGTGTCTGGGGGAGGTGGGAACGGGGGGTGGAGGGGGGGACCGGGGGCAAGGGCAGGGTGGGGGGGTAGGCGAGAGGGGAAGGGTGGGGTGGGGGGGGGGAGGGGTATAGGAAAGGTGGGGGTGTTGGGGAGGGGGCAGCGGTGGGGGGTGGGGTGGACGGGGGAAGATGGTGGGGTGTGGGGGGTTGGGGTTGGGATGGGGGTTAGGGTTGGGGGATGGTGGTTGGGGAGGGGGGGTAGGGTGGGGTGTTGGGGAGGGGGTAGGGTGGGGTGTTGGGGAGGGGGTTGGGGGGGTGTTGGGGAGGGGGAAGGGTTGGCGTGTGGAGAGGAGGCGGGGTGGAGTGATGGGGAGGAGGCAGGGTGAGTGATGGGGGGGCAGGGTGGTGTTGGGGAGGGGGCAGGGTCTGGAGGGTGGGAAGGGGAGGAGGGTGCGGTGTTGTTAGTGCGTGAAGGTGGGGGCGGAGGTGGAGGGGGTTGGGTTGGGGCGGAGTCGGACGCGGGTGGGTGGCGTGTGCATCTGGGTGGGGTGGGGGTGGTGTGCATCTGGGTGGGGTCCGGGTGGTGGCGTTGGGGCGCAGGTGCATGAGAGAAGGGTGGGGTGCGTCAGCAAGGAGTGACCTCATGTGACCTTGGTGTGCCCTAATGTGACCTTGGTGGACATAAGGGGGACTTGGGTGACCTCATGTGGCATTGGTGAGCTCATGTGACCATTGTGACCGGTGTGATCTTGGTGACATTGTGTGACCTTTGTGACTGTAACTTGGTAGACTTGTGACCGGGTGATTCATGTGCCTTGGTGACCCCATGTGCACTTGATTGACCTCATGGGACCTGGATGACCTCATTTGACCTTGTGACCTCATGTGACCTTGGTGACCTCATCGTCACCTTGGCCCATTCACAAATCGGTGTGCTGGGGTAGGACCGGGGTTTGAGGTGTCATGGGGGGGATGCGAGGGGGGGTGGGGGGGGGGTCAGGGAAGGGGGGGTGCTGCGTAGGGGGCAGGGGGCATGGGGGCGGGGGGGGTGACCTCATGTAACCTTGATGACCTCATGTGAACTTTGTGACCACCCATGTGACCTGGTGAAACACTTCTTCCAGTGCATTTGTCCTTCTAAATCATTTGCCAAACTGTCATCATTAAAGCAGTGATCGCGCAACCAGGCGACACTTGTGGTTCGCGAACCGGCCTGGTGTAAAAATGACATCAATTGAAAAGTTGAAGTTCTCAATTGGAACCAAACTTCTGTCATAGGTGTGCAATGGGATCCCTCATATGTTGATTGAAGGTCAAAGGTCAGGTGCCAAGGTCAAAGGTCATGGAGCAGCCAAACAGCTTTATATTCTTTGAATATAGCGAGCACGAAAGCCAAGACGTTGAAATTCGAGCTTTTAATGCATGAATAATGGACGAGGTCGTATGTGGGTCATGGGAGCACCCATGATCGACCCACATCAAATGACCTAAATCGGTTTGTGGTTGGCATCTTTATTGCTGTAATCATTTCATCCGTTTGGGAAGGTTGCTATATTGAAAGAGTCCTGGCCGCCATCTTCTGGTGTTCGAGCTATTTGGAAGAAAGCATGTAAGGACATGCGTATTTCACCAAATTTTGTCAAACCTTTGCCAGAGAATTATCAAATTGATTGGTTGTGTTGTATCCACATTTTTTTGTCGATCAGTGTTGTGACATTTGGAGACATGGTCCATGGGTTGTGTTCCAGTGTGGGTGACCCTCATGAAACCCACTTTCCATTGGAATTTATACCAAAACTCTGGTTATTGGCTTCCATATAGTAGGACATAGTACAATTACTGCTAAATACGAATGAAACAAAAAAACATGATTAAGGGGCAAAACCAAAATTTTGAATAGGCCCTCCTCATCAATTAGTTGTTAAAAAGCCAACAGCCAATTGTAATTTAATTTTTTTTCACCAAAATGTGTTACACTGATTATATAGGAAATCTGGGCAAAAGTAACTTAGCTTTAAACAAATGGTGCGGCGAAAAATGACATCTGGGTCTACATGTACCCCCTTCTGCACTTACTTTAAGTGTTTAAACAAACCTCTTAATTTCGTATTGTACAGGATGGTTCATATGTTGTCCTTGCTTCTTACCTTCATGAGTGTGTTCCCAGGGAGACAACCCTCATATGGTTCAATGCTGGCTGAAATATACCAGTAAGAAAGAAATCAGAGGGTCCCCAGAGATAGAGATTAGGATTTAGCCTGGAACTCAATTCTGGATAAACTTTGTATAAGGCATTTGTTGGTGATTAAAATACAGAATTGCCACTCCTTCCACGATTCATTTGAACATCGAGTAAAGAAACCATAGAAAAAACTTGTCACTTCAAATGGGAACGTTAAGCTGCGACTGTCCAGCCGTCAGTTGAGAAAAAATGGTCGAACTCCTCCCATTTGTCAATTGTGTGTTCAAACTTTAAAAATATTAAAAAACGTAGTGTTGAATTATGGAATTTGAAATGGATTTGTGTTGCTTTGAGTCCAGAGATAAAATTCAATTTCTGACAATTTGGTTTTGACAAGACTACACAATACATTTACTCCTTTGGGCTTGCCTCTCAGTTTACAATTTTAATGTAATGCTGCCAAATAGTGACCTGAATTTCATATGCAAACAGGTCAGTTTTTTTTGCAATTTGCCCCAGGCTATATCAACATAAGATGGTTTACAGGTTTTGACACTGTCTCTAAGTTGCATTTATAAAGAAGATGTACAAGTTGTGCTGGTATTTTTATTATTACTGCCAATTAAACCAAACTCTAACCTCCAACTTTCATTACACAATTTGGCCAGGGGGCTATGGATGGTGATTGACAAACAACCAACACACACTGATATGGCAACTAAAAGCTCCTCCTAGCATACTATGATTACGGCCATCCTAGAGTGGCCTCTCAGAGCTGTCAAAAGAAGGCAATGGTTAACATGGAGATGTGTGCTAGCGTGGCTAGCCAAGTAGAACTGAACCTGGAGACATGGCTACAAGGTTGGTGTCCAGTAAAGCCACCAAAATTCATCAAAATTAGGATTTGCTGCTTGTGGAAGTAGTATCCACAGTGGCGTAGCCAGGGAGGGGGCTCAGGGGGCACTAGCCTCCGTCAAATTTGACAAAATCGTGCAAAATCAGCCTAATTTGGATAAACTTAGGGCACAAAGACAGTCTCAGCCTCCCGTCAAATTACAATCCTGGCTAAGCCCCTGATCCATGTGATAATAAACCATATAAATAGCAAAAGTGAATACTGTGTTGGGTAATTCCCTGTTAAAATGGAATTTTTCAAAAACATTTTGGAATATCACTACTCACATAAATACAGGTACAACAATACCAAATGTAGAATCAAGTGAAAGGGGAAATGTGATCTAAAATTTTAAGTGTTTTTTTAGTAAGATTAAATTACATTTGGTATCAAATTATGTCCAAAAAGTTGATTTTTGTGGCAAATTGAGAATCAAAAGTAGCTTTTTTACTGCTCCCTTTCTCACTTTTAAATTAAACAATCATGGTTAGTTTTTACTTTAACATTAACCCCGAAGATTGGAATTATTTACTGAAAAACGTTCATTCACCTGATTGTTATTCAGAATTGAGAAATATGATGAGACAATGCCGTGTCCAAAAGTGTAATGCGAGTCACATGAAAACTGTAATGCGAGTCACACACTAAATGGGTGATCTAAAAAATTGCTAGTTCAATTGTAGTTAATCTTTGCTTCTATAGTGTAGCTGTAATACATGGTAAACACCTAGTGTTGTCAACTTATGTGCTTACTTTGAGGATGAATGATGGACATGTAAAATCCTAAGTATTGGTTGTTTTTTTGATGTAAAACAATTCACAGTCAAGATTTTTTTCATAAATATTACATTTAGTACACTCACAAATTGAATGTTTTTGTGATTTGATAAAATGGGTCTATAAGTATATGAATCAGCCAGTACCTTGTTCAGTTGTATTTGCATCACATTGAATACACCAATTTTTGTTAAAATGTAATGTGAGTAACATGGAATTACTCTGGTATAAAACCAAAATCTGCCATTAATGGTGATGAATGAGTGTTCACAGACTTTAGCAAGGTTGCCTAATTTTGGACAATTTCGAGGCATTCATTATCAGTTCATTTTCCAGGTTATTTGTGATGTTCTGAGCAAGACATACCCTGCTTTGATTGAAATGATATTATTATCACCATTCTTTCTCAGTTATTATGACCCCTCATTATGTATGGGAAATATATTTTTCTTTCCCCCGTCTACAATAACCCCACTCTCAACAAGAGATTTGATGACATTCAAAATGTGATTTGTTTCAGAACATAACCAAGATCTTGTGAAGTACATGTTTCATAACCAGTTGCCAGGCTCCAGCAGTAGATGCTTGCTCTCTTGTTTCTTGTTATACCATGATATACCATCTCCTCTTCAACTCTGTCAAGTTCCTTTATTAGGTAAGATTTATTAGCCGCGAGGGAGAAAATGTTGTAATTGGAGCATTAACATTAGCTGATCACAATTATAATTCACATTTGTAATAAGTGTTAGGTTTACTTTTTAGCAGAATTCACAATGGATAACATAACATTTCTACACAAAATTAAAAAAAAGAGCCATATAGTTTAAGTGAAGGCAATGTGTTTCACCAATGACCTCCTGTCTTACACTCTGAAAGAAATTATTTTCCAGTTTCACCAATGAAAAATTAGGTCACATGAGCCACAAGTAATACTAGAGAACTCCAGATTTTGGAGCTCCTTGGAAATGGGATCTTGGGGTATATCAATTGCTGGATCATGAAATGTGTTTTTTAAACTCATAACTCTGCTTAATGTTTATTTTTTACAGAATGCCGTACATTACCTGAGGTATGCAATGCTTTGCAGAACTTTAATTTGCCAGCTTCTGGCTTAATGCATATTCTAACTGCTCTTCAGTCTACCAGATAGCACAGGAGCACTGGGAACCATGACAAGGCAATGAATCCAAAAGGAAATGATGAACTTTAAAACTGACAAACTTTTCATATGTCACTTGATATGATTGTTGAAGAACATTGTGTTAGTGTGTGAGGGGACTTCAAATGAGCTGCATATGGATATCCAGATTTATGTTAAACCCTGTACATAATTGGTTTTTATATCAACATCATAAAATTTTAATGGTATTTGCACATAATGATCTTTGGGTAGTGTCAAACATGAGACCCCAATTTTGGGGTTATTGCTCAAAATGGTCAACACATAATTGGTCACTGGATGCAAATACTCCAATGGAGTTTCATGAGAGATGGGCACAATGATTATTGAGTAGAGTCACCCTGGCATGTGTGAGGTCAAACGTTATCTAGGGGTCATTTTCAGGTATATACATTATTGACTTTGAGGTAGATGAGCTTTTGGAACTACCGCAACACATGTCAATGGTCATCTAGGGGTCGGTGGGGACGTACTTAATAATATTGGATGGCTGAGGTTGATAACAGAAAATATCGCCCGAGCCTAGATCAAATATCGGGCGAGTCGAAGACGAGCCTGATATTTTCTTGGCGAGGGCGATATTTTCTGTTATCAGCCGAAAAAAGCCATCCAATATTATTATTATGCAAGAAGCTGACCTGACAAAAATAGTTCTAAAATGGCTTCAAAACTAATAAAAACAGAGTATTTGCTGACGAGTTGCATGACCGAATGCCCAATATTTTTGCGTATTGTGCAGTGTTGGGCGGTACGCGCTAATCGCACTGTGGTATTGCACCACAGATGCATAATAATACGTAATATTGAGTTCTGCTGTTGTCCAGGCATTTATACTAGGGTTACTTAAGAAATCATTCTTCAGCTTATTAATCCATAGTTGCTATCACACATTTTGATTGGTTATTCATTGGCTTAAAGGGGCCACAATCACTTCCACAAATTTAAAAATAATTTGGGTGTTTATATTTTGTAAAAAGGGAAAAGGAACTAATATTATTTTCCTTGCAAGCTTCACTTCTCAACCAAGGATGCTGACATTACTGCCAGCATTTTATCAGACTTGAAAAGTATGCAGTCATCACCACACAGGCCATTGCTATTGTATATGTGCCAATCCTGGCTAATCCATCTTTCACTTGCCAGATCAATATCTTACTACAAGCCTGAAGTACAATGCCTGAATCCTGGTCTGAATGCTTTTGAATTGTGTCACAAAACATGCCAGATACGCTGTAAATTCTGGCAGGGATGTCAACACATTGATTTTCCGTGGCAGGAACTGCCACTGACTGCCACCACCTCTTGCTGTTTTTAACGGAATGTAAACACCCAAATTGTTTTCAAATTTGTGGAAGTGATTTCAGTAAGGGTCAATTCATTATGTTTGAATATTTTTTATGCCATTGTGGCCCTTTAAAGGTGCGTGTTCCGATCGTCTTTGGGACCCCACTGATTTACCCGGAAGTAGTATCGATTTTGATATCAGATGAAAGGCTGTATGTTTCTCATTGTCCTCCTGAAATTTCAGCCCTCAAATCCATTTCATTCCCAAGATATAAACTAAAAACTGATGTTTTAGTGGTTAACCATCAATATTATAGCACAGTATTGAATAGGGCTTTGCAACATGCATTATTGCATCTACCATCAAAACCGCAATTTTGTTTCCCACGGTACTTGATGGGGTGTATGTGCAAGTGCCAGGCTCTCATATCAAATAGAGAACACAATACACATAAATCGGAACAAGCACCTTCAGGGGGTTGACACTTAGCGCCTGTTGTCTTTTGCATACCAACAAAATTTATGGTCCTTCCTGTATTTATTAACCTCATGGTATAGAGTTACGTGTTCACCGTTTGTAACCATGACAGTAACGAAGTTCGCATTGCAAGACTCGGCTAAATATAGCGCCCTCCATTGAACATAGGGTCATCCTAGTTTAAGGGGTTTACACTGAATGTTTCACAATGTTAATATTTTATTTTCAAATTGCGCCTATTCAGTATTTTAAGGTCAATTTGTATGTTATAGTATCAAAAATTTAGCCATTTAAATGTTTTAGATTTATTTAATCTGTTTTTTTATAAATCAGGTTAATATTTTGCTTACAGCCCTTGCAGGCTTACCATTGCAAATGACCTACAGAGCAACGGATATGTGCTCTGTGTTAACAGGGTGTCTCAAAACAAAAAAAATATGATGCAGGTAGAAACTGAGAAGCGAGCGCTCAGATTCACTTTTGATCTGTCATATTGCCATAGAAAATGCACGCAAAGAATCACTAAATTTACCGTTTAAAAAGCCCCAAATTCCCAAACCAGCAGATCGTGTCCGGCCCCCCTAGTTTAAGTCGTATCTTTCGACTTCCTAGCGAATAGTATGACAGCTTGGTAAAAGAAAGGGACGGCGGTCCCCAAATAGGTCGTTCTGATGTAAGTGATAGGGTTCTCGAATCATTTTCTGAAATGCACAATTGCAGTTTCGGTTTATATGCTAAACCTGAAATGGATTCTGATCAGCAATAACAAGATAAAACCAATATGTAAAAAAATAAAATTCATGTTAACATGGTCATTGTTTCAGACCCCCAGGACAATTTCCCTTACCTCCAGGACAATATCCATTACCTCCAGGACAATTCACATATCCCAGGACAATGTCCCAAATCACAGGACAAAGTCCCATTACCCCAGGACAATGTCCCTCCTCATACCTCCAGGCCAATGTTCCCATACCTTCCAGGAACAATGCCCATTAATCCCGGGGACAATGTCCCATAACTCCAGGACAATGGTCCATACCCCAGGGGTTACAATGTCCAATACTTTAGGACAATGTCCCATACCCCAAGGACAATGTCCCATACACTCAAGACAATGTCCCATACCGCTGGGACAATGTCCCATATCCCCAGGAACAATGTTTATATCCCCAAGACAATGTACAATCCCTCACGACAATGTCCCATACCCAGCGACAATGTCCCTACCCAGGGCCATGGCCCATACCAAGGGAGAATTGTCCCATTTACCCCCAGGAACCATGTCCCATACTCCAGGAGAAATATCCCATTACACCCGGACAATGTCCCATACCCCAGAACACATGTCCATACCTCCAGGACAATTGTCCCATACCTCCGGGACAAGGTCCCATACCTTCCAGGACGACGTCCCATACCTCCAGGACGAGGTCCCATACCTCCAGGGGACAAATGTCCCATATCCCCAGGGAAATTGTACCATACCCAGGGACAATATCCCATACCTCGAGGGACAATGTCCCAATACCCTCCAGGACAATGTCCCATATCCCCAGGAAAATGTCCCAGATTCCCCAGAACAATGTTCCCATACCCCCGGGTACAATGTCCCATACCAGGGACAATGTCCCATTACCCCAGGTAAATTTTCTATATCTCCAGGCCAATGTCCCATCCTCCAGAAAAAGTGTCCCATAACCCCCAGGGACAATGTTACTACTCCAGGACAAGGTCCCAACCCAGGCCAATTTTCCCATCCCCAGGACAATCCCCAATACCCCAGGACAATGTTCCCATACTCAGGACAATTGTCCCATATCCCCGGACAATTGTCCCATACCCCAGGACAATGTCTGTACCCCAGGACAATGTCCCAAACCCAGGACAATGTCCCATACCCAGGGCAATGGCCCATTCTACCAAGGGACAATGTCCCCCATACCCCAGGACAATGCCCATACTCCAGGAGAATATCCATACCCCAGGAACAATGTCCCATACCCCAGAACAATGTCATACCTCACCGGGACAATGTCCCATTACCTCCGGCAATGTCCCATACCTCCAGGTGACGCTGTCCCCTTTTTACCGCCAAGGGGACGACGTCCCATACCTCCAGGACAATGTCCCAATCCCCAGCCCCTGGACAATGTCCCATACCCCAGGACAATACCCATACCTCGAGGACAATGTCCCAAACCGCAAGGACAATGTTCCCATATCCGGGACAATGTCCCAATAGTCCCAGACAATGTCCCCCCTACCCCAGGACAATGTCCCATACACAGGACAATGTCCCATACCCCAGGACAATTTTCAATACTCCAGGCCAATGTCCCATACCTACAGAACAATGTCCTATACCCCCAGGGGGACAATGTTACATACTCCAGGACAATGTCCCAAACCCAGGACAATGTCCATACCCAGGACAATGTCACAAACTCCAGGAAAAAACAATGTCCCATACTCAGGGCAAGTCCAAATCCCCCAGGGCAAGGTCCCATACCCCAGGACAATGTCTTGTACCCCAGGACAATGTCCATTAACACAGGAACATGTTCTGTTTGTATATCTAATTCAGTTCAGAATCTGTAACCTCGCATCCCTCAAGTTTCATCCCTGTGTTGACTCAGAGCTCAAGATATTGTGTTCACAAACGTGTCAATGAAAATCAAGAAAATAGTTCAAATTGCTAATTAATTTTGCAAAATTAGGTACTTAGAATGCATTAAATGTTGTACTCAAGACGGTTGATATATTAGATAGAGAGGCAAAACGTTAGAATCTTTAGAAATACACCGTTCGCATGTGTTGCGACCACAAAGAAAACATAGAGTACCAACAAGAGAAAGCAATGGCTGCCTACGCTTCTGCCACATACTGTGGGTGACGCTTCGCATATACACTAATCGGTTAGTGATACAATTTAATGTATGTTGTTAGAGGTGGCAGGTGTAATAATAGTGTGTAACTGGATCATTGTGCTCGATACTCTTTTTCTCATAATGCAATGCCTGCTTAGGTGAAAAGTTGTAGTCATTGAGGCGGTTTATTTAAATCAAGACGGACTGATGTGTCATTCATTCGTGTGGTGGCCCATGGGTGGACAAAATTAACCACCCAATAGCCCCAACATCCAACAATGAATATTTGGCGGATGTTTGTATCGAATGACATTATGGGTGTATACAAGACCCAAACTAATAATATTCCGTGCAATAGTCGAAATGTCAGCGCCCATGCAAGACACGCTGGTTTTGAATGGGTTCACCCCCTTGGTTGTACGTTCTGTAGTAAATCGAATCAGTTTGAGAATGCCCAAATCCGCAGATGGTGTCCGCCCCCACCCCCCCCCCCCCGTTTAAGTCGTGGTATTTATTCTTTCTAATTTGATGACCAGATGTTATCAGAAAAAATGTTGTTTGCCGTAACTCCTCGCTTTTACGTGTTATTAAACTAATGAGAACATCTAAACTTAGGAATTTTATTTATTGGCCGCCCTCCCTGAAGAAATTACGAATTTTAAAAGGGCGCCATCTATTAGTGAAATTTTATGATATTTTATTAAAATACTTTAGTTATCGTCTTTAATTATTCCACAGCATGATTTTTAAAATATCAGCACAACATATCAGAGGTTTAATGTTAGAAAATACGTACATAAAAATAAATTTAAAGCGGCACTAGCAAATTTTAAGAAAATATTAAAAAAACCAAAAAACATTAAAAACAAATTACTTGTTTGAATATCGGACTACAAATGAAAACTTCAATATTTACAATGGCGAATTCTGTTAGTTCCCGTAGATTAATAAACTCCGTAGGAGTTAATGGTAAGACGAAAAGGGGGGATCAAAATGAGATTTCACACCCACTAAATAGAATCTGGGTCTGGAATCCAATATGGCCGAAGAAAAGTGGTTGGGAAAAAAAGCTTAAAAAAAAAGTGACCGTCAAGTCAAAATGAAAATGTAGAAAATGGAACTTCATGGGCCATATTTTGTGTTAGAAATTATTTTAAAGGTAAAAATCAGCAAAAAAAATATAAAGACAAAAGTGTGTGAGTTACTACTGAGTAATTACAGTACTAATTGTAAACAACCACCCCTAGGAATATTTTGACTAGAAGCACAGTTCAGAGGGGGATCGGAACTAATCGTTGTTTCATGCTTCAGTAGTTCTAAAACTCCGTGTCAACTTATGGATCTTCTTGCTGAATGGTGGATGGCAGAGTCTGCAGTCCAAGGTCATGCATAATTAAGCAACTGAGTCGCTCGTTAATGAGAAATTACGTTTTAATTAGGGCATTTTGTTACATAAACCAATGGCAATTTATTGATTTGGTGGATGGGCAAACCTATAAGGCGATGTTGTGTAGGAGAATAGCAAGAAAAAAGTTTGTGACCCTTGACATTTAGTACAGTGAACTTTGTTCTGTCATCTTGAGTTTCAAGACTAGTTACGACCACTAGTGTAGGGGTGGGGTAAGCATGAAAATATGAGAGTTCGACAGACAGGTAAGTCAATAGAGCGGTGAAATACGTGGTACACTTGTGGCTGAACATTTCAGATTGCGAATGAGTGGCGACCGAGTCTACGACTAGGTGCAAAATCAGCAGTCTGGGCTGTGCCAGTGTTATATTACCGTAGCCGTTTTTGAAGTAGCCTCACCCTATGGATAAAGCATACAGCAGCTTTTGCGACCGGAGTGTTTTTGTACACAGATGAGTGGCTGCTCTTTCCAAAATTGTGGGGCTATTTTGAGTCATGTATCGCTGTATCCTGCCTTTTGGCTTGACATACATGTACACAGCTGTTCCCGAGTAAACACCCACTCTATAGCCCCCTTCCCCACGAGTAAACCCCCCCCCCACTTCATTCCCCAAGGGCCAGGTGGTAGACGAGGCACAAGGGTAATTATTTTAGTTTCTGATACATAATAAGCAAAGGAAATCAGGCATGTTGTTGTGTCTCCTATTCTGGCTGTTAAGTGAGCTCCCACGAAATATCCAGTAGATAGCTGAATAGGCTGGTTTTAGGACACATTAATTTTGCTCAGTTTTCATTACTATGGAAATTATTCTCATGAATGATCAAAATTTGTTAAGATGGGTTGAAATAGACATGCAGTGCATTGATTTACAAATCTGAGAGGTTCTTGAGATTTCACACCACTAAATAGATCTGGTCTGGCACCCTCTGGCCGAAAAGTGTTTGGGAAAAGCTAAAAAAAAGTGACGTCTAAGTTCAAAATGAAAAATAGTAGAAACTGGAACTTCCTGGGCCATATTTTGTGTTAGAAATTATTTTAAAGGTAAAAATCAGCAAAATATCAAGACAAAAAAGGTGTGTGAGGCTTACTACTGAGTAATTACAGTACTAATTTTACACCCATCCCATAGGAATATTTTGACTAGAAGCCACAGTTCAGAGGGGATCGGAACTCATCGTTGTCTTCATGCTTCAGTAGTTCGAAAACTTCGTGGTCAACTTATGGATTCTTCTTGCTGAATGGGATGCAGAGGTCTAGCAGTCCAAGGTAATGCATAATTAAAGCAACTGAGTCGCTTCGTTAATGAGAAATTTACGTTTTAATTAGGGCCATTTTGTACATAAACCAATGGCAATTTATTTGGTGGTGTGAAACCATGAGGGTCGGTATTTTTTAAACCTGTCAGACTATAGATTTTCAATAGCTGTCAGTATGTACATACGCGTTTGTCTATAAGAGCTTCGCTTCGCGCTCGCTTATTATATAATTTCTTGCATATTAGTATTTCTATAACATTAACCCTCCTCTACCTGAGCCATTTTATAACAAAACTCCTGGGGGGGTTGCCACCGCCCTATGATTTTAGTTACATCTGATTCCTATAAATTTGGTACCACAGGATAGCTTAGAGTTTCTTCTTTCCATTGGTATCAAAATAAGTACCAACATTCCCATTATGTCACTGTGTCATAGGTTGAGGAAAGTATGAAAATAATGGATATTTGGTGGAAAATTGATATTTCATAACATAGCACTAAAATGCTCTGAGTGTATAAAAATAGTCATTTCCCATCAAGTAGAGCCAAAAGCCACATGAAAATCAGATATTCCTTACTTTTTGATGAAAAATAATTTTTCTTCTACACTGTACTATGGAAATTAACATTTTTGCTGACATGCAAACTTCATGATGTCACTCTGATGTAATTCTAGGCATGTTGATACTCATTTTGGTATCAACAGAAAGTGGAAGACCTTAGCTATCTATCGGTACCAAAAGTCTGTGATTTCCCTTGTCATATTTGATGTGGGTACTCTTAACACGAGGGGCGTTGGTTTGCCACCCATACTAACTTTGGATCACCCCGTATCTGACTTATAAATAAACGTAATCTGGCGGACCTGACGGATTGTTTTGTTTTGCATGAAAAGGAGCGTAAAAGGCCAATTGACCAATACATTAATAATTTGCATCAAAAAAGGGGTTGTTAGCGAGGTGGAAAAAACCTGAAGGGAGTGGTTAACTACACCCACCCTTCGGTCGATAGGACCTTAGTTAAGAGACATGAGATTTTTTTGAGGTTCCCTAAATTGCACTTGATTTGATTGTGAACATTTCTATCAATGTTTGGAAGGTTTGTTGGCAACCAAACAGAAGAAAAGAAAACCAAAAAACTAGCATCGATTGTGCTTTAGAAAGAATGAGTATATCATGCGGTGACTACTTGCACTAGAGAAGATATCTGTAGCTTCCCACCAATGCATTGCTTCCATGGGAAGTTTTTGTACAGGTAGTCATGGAATTTTTAGAGATGAACCACTTTTAAAATGCAAAGTTTGTGACCAATACTGTCAATTAGCTATGTTTCATCTCTAACGATCGACATCAGTACCTGTACAAAACCTCCATTGGAAAGCAAGCATTGTGGGAAGCTACCTGAAATCTTCTCTAATTGCACTGGCCATGTGACCTTTTGACCCCCAAATATAAGTACACATTCTAAGGGTTGTCAGCAATTCTTCTGACCAAGTCCGGTGATTATAGATTTGAACCTGGTGTGAGGTTTTCAATATTTTCAAAGAATGCCCATTTTAATCGGCCCCAGTAAACCTTTGACTAAAATATGTGAAACACCATATGGGCCTTAGGTCAGTGGTTTTCTTCTGGCCAACTCTAGTGATTATAGCAATTGATTGGTGGCAGAAAACAGCCCAAAATGAGGGGTTATTAAGAGCGACTTGCTTGACCTGTAATGAACCCATACGTGAACCTTTGAACCAAATCTGTAAACACCTTTCATATGAGGCCTTGGGTCAGCGGTTCTTCGACCAAGTTAGTGATTTTAGCAATTGATTGTGGCAGAAACAGCAAAAGGAGGGTAAGAGCGACTGACCTCTAATGCCCTTGTGGCCCTTTGACCCCAATCTGTCAACACCATGGTGGCACTTGGGTCAGGGGTTATTATGAAGAAGTCTGGTCAAGATCACGTTAACGGTGTAACAATAGTGCATTTGAAATTAAGAGGGATTAGAGAGACTGCCCCTTTTGGCCCCTAAATGACTTTGATTCAAAATCTGTGAACAAGCCAGAGGGCCAGGCACTGGGCAATCACTGTGACCGAATGCATCGTTAGCACATGCAAACTGTGGGAGGAAGTCGGGAAACCAGTGTTAGGCGACAATGACCGCTGTTGCCCCTACGTGACCCTTGGGCAAACTGTGAACACCTCAAGGACACCTTGGTCAGGGGTTCCTTGTGGCCGATTCTCTTTGTTACCATCTGGCCAAAGATTCTGGCACTAAGTAGCATTTTAAGTGAGGTTCAAACAAAGAAGAAGAAAGAAATCGAGAGAAGGCAGTATATCATGCGGCTGCCACCGCATGTATATAACAATTTTAAAACTGTGTTTGGGTCCTACTCGGCCCCATAGAGAATCATGCTTGATTTTTCTGTCGTTCATTGAGAAATATGGCCCACCTCACTAAAATGACCTCTAACTGGCCCAAACCAACCCTGAACAACTAAGGGATGAGAATAGACACATACTTAGTGCAAATTTCCGGAATTCATATTGAAAGGACGCGTTTCAGCAGCAGTTCAAATTATATCGAAGATCTCCCGATATTATTCTAAGTACAAAATAATTCCTTTGCGAGACACAGACAAGTTCGAAGGCTTTCCATTCACAGGGATGGTTTACTAGCCAGTTACAATGCAATCGTGAAGTAAGTATCTAAAATTTTTGGAAAAGTGGGGGGCCCGCCTTCAAAAAAAATGTGCTGTTTATTGCTTTAGTAGGTCTTAGTATTTTTCATTGCAGAGCAAATTGAAAGAATCTACTTTGTTAGGTGTATGCTTGAGCAGTTTGTAGGCAGCGACATATTCTAGGGCCACCGGGAATAAATGTCGAA
Organism: Ophioderma brevispina; assembly: GCA_023653785.1. Lineage (NCBI taxonomy): Eukaryota > Metazoa > Echinodermata > Ophiuroidea > Amphilepidida > Ophiodermatidae > Ophioderma > Ophioderma brevispina. The sequence continues at coordinate 44,373 of JAMKCH010085043.1, forward strand.
TGTAATGTTGGAGCGCTATATAAATGTCAACAATGTATTTCTTACTGTTTTAAAAAACTGAGCACCTCAACAATATTATACCTTATATTTATGGTATCACAGAATTGAATTCTCATATCTATACATGGGCTGCTTTTCTCAAATTTGAAACTACAGACGATGTGCAGGGAATGTGGACTGTGCAAAAGAAGAAACACAAAGAAAAACAAACCGAATGCATCAACAGAGTAATTGGAATGTTTGATTTAGCTTCAAATGATTGGATAAATGGGGGAGAAACTGAAGTAGTATATAGGGGAAAAAAACATTAATATGTAAATTATGCATTATACAAAATAAAAAATGGATCCTTCTCGCACAAAGACAGATGAGTTCATCGAACTAGACTTTGATAGATATTTTATTGGTGTCACTTCTACCATATTTTACATTTCCAATAGTTACAGAGGTAGTGCCATATTGTACATAATTGGCATATTAAGCATGAATGCTGTAATGTTAGCCGAGAGCAATTTTATTGCTGAAATGGTTTGCATATAAATGAAAGAGTTTTTGCATGGTAATCTTTTTAGAAAGAATAGAACAAATTCTTTGTTAAACACATAATTTCCCATTCGTAAATGCAGATATTATCCATTGGTATTTTACCATGATCTGTATATACTCAAAGGTATCTATTGAAAGTCCATCCCACAAGCACCAGTTTTGGGAAATTTTCGGAAATTTCCAATCAAATAAGGTCAAGTGATCCTACAAAATCCTATTATAATACATAAACCATTTTTTCAGCCCACCAAAGTGCTTAGTACTCAAGTAATGTTTTGAAATGATCATGAAAGATCTTCTGGTTTTAATTCCTCCGTCAAAACTTTCTCCAAAGTAATGATGTTGTTTTATAAAGTCAATATAGGCATAATGCAAATGTATTATGGATTGGTTTAAAAAAAAACTCTGGTGTACATTACCATTATGCTCCTCAATAAACTTCTGATAGGAAAACAAGTGCGAATGTATTTGTCATTTTAGCGTTTTAAGTTCTCCTATAGATTGGTCAATTATTATACAATGACAAGTGAAAATGTATTGAAAGATTACATTTTGAAAGGAGAGGGAGGGAGAAGTAGACTGGCTCTATGTATGAACAAAAGCTTTGTTGCGGACAATACTCGCATTATTGGTTATTGCACGTTTATGAAAACATGAATGTAAGGGTATATATACTTTGCCATTAAAGGAGCCAGTAACACACAAGGCAATGGCTTACCGACGCACAAGCACCATAAGGGAAACATTTCCAGGCCAATGAAAATGCATTTCGTACTATTACGAAGACACCAAATATACCCCCATCCAGGGAAAAGATGGTGTCTAGTCAAAGTTTTCCTCTCTATCTTGTGTTATAACCCCATATGGGTCATCTGTCATCAACAGCTAGTAATGTCCTAATGAATTTGAAAGTAGCGGGAATTAAACTAAAAAATACATGGTCTCGGACCGATTGAGTCGCATGCCATCGCCGGTTTGTGAATGATGGTCTACATAAATGAGGGTTTGCATGTAAACTCCAAAACCACTTGCAGTTCCAAGTGAACTTCAACTTTTGAAATGAGGTCAATTTTACATTTTCAGCATATCTTACAACTTGACCTCACATGATCTTTGACCTCATCAACAAATGGGGGTTGCCATGTTGCACCTGTGACCAAGTTTGGTTTAAATCCATCAAAGTATGTGGATATTACAGGCAAATGTTAATCTTTTTTTCATGACAGACAACAACCATCAACAGTGGACAAAGTGATCCCTATATGTCTTCCTGCCTTAAAGGTGCAACGAGAGATTTCAAATAACAGATGTCCCGAAAAAATGTGAAAATTCTGATTTTGGCACTGGTGTAAAGCTTTATATCAAAAATATCCCCATCTGTAAGGATTAAGCTGAGAACTGTTTCTTTGGTACAAAAAATGTGAAATTTCTAATTTCGTATAGGAGCAAATACGAAATTCAGCCTATGTTTTCTATTGAAATATAAGCATATACAAATCACCTTTGTTTTCATTTTAAGTTATTTCTGTAACCAAATAAAAGGTAGGGGGATCTATTGTGCATCATATCTATATGAAATCACTACATATCACAGAAAAAATGGATGACTTGAAATCTCTCGTTGCACCTTTAAGGTAGGTGACACAAAAACTGAACTGACACATTGCGTGTGTGAGACATGTCCAATGCAACATGTTCACAACATGATCAAAGAAAATGAGTGGCATGTTTCTAATATGATTTTGAAAAATGGACTAAAAAAGGTGGTAATTTTTGTTCCCTGTTTAGGAAAGTCATGACAATGAAACCAGATATCCAATTGTAATATGGTTTGAATCAAAATGTAGCTTTTTGAATGAAAAGCAGTTTAAATTAAAAACTCAAAATTTAAAACTGCTGACATGCAACTCATTTCTTTTGATTGCATCACATTTGTTAGGTGTAAAAATACATCTGTCCAGGATTCCTGCCTATGTGTGTCACATAAGTAATGAGTACAGTAGTTGTCAATACATACAAACTGAAAAAGCTTTTGTAACATTAAATAAAATGTAGTTCTTGAATAGCACAGCTCAGAAGTGGAAGACAGAATGAAATGAAATTTGAAAGAACATTAATTTGATAGTTAAGGCTTGATGTTGATTCTGTTGAATTAAAAATACTAACAATAGTAACATTACATAGCACCTTACTGATAAGCCTCTATAGATAAGTTTAAATGGAAATTTTCAACTGCAAAGATACTATAAATGACTGAAGCTGCTTATAACAGTATATACATGCAGAGATCAAGTACAACTATGTAGCTAGTTATGTAAAAGCATTAATTACTTCACACATGATTTAAGTAGCTGTTTATATGGCACCATAAATCTGGCCTTTGCAAGGACAATATCTACTTTCCTGCAGCTCATCTTTGTATTTTTGGGGTGAGTAACATCTAGAATGTGGGTTGAATCCTCTTAAAGGTGCAACGAGAGATTTCACATAACAGGTGCCCCTAAAAATATGAAAATTCTGATTTTTACACCAATATAAAGGCTTTTTTTTTTATAAAAAATGTCCCCAATGTGAAAGGATTAAGCTGAAAAATATTTCTTTGGTACAAACATTGTGATATTTATAATTTCATATAGGAGCAAATACTAAATTCAGCCTATATTTTATGTTGAAATTAAGCAAATGAAAATCTCATTTTAGTTTCACTTTCAAGGCATTTCTGTAACCTAAGACAAGGTAAGAAATCTATTGGAGTCTTATCTATATGAGATCATTACATAATCATATGACACAAGGGTGCCCCAAAATCTATTGTTGCACCTTTAACATTTTAATGTGGGTTGAATCCTGTTAAAAGGCATAAAAACATTGTACTGAATGAATTATTATGCTACATAAGAGCTGACACTGGAATGATTTGCACTTTTTCAGAGGTAGCAGCATGATACGTTTCTAGTACATTTTGAGTAAATGCTATCGTAATCTACCTTTTATCAAGACATTTTGAGTGACATTGAGTGCATCATTGAGCTCAGAGATAGTCACTCTTGTAATTTGTTTTTAAATAATATGTTCAATTTTACAGACCTTATTGGCCTTTTGATCAATCCTCCATAATCATTTGTCTTTACGCATTCTGGTTGTATGATTATGGAAATACTAAATGACTGAAATAAAAGGTAGGTGAGATGGTGAGAGATGCTGAAATCCAACACAGGTATACTGTGGGTTTGGTATTTTTTTAAATATGATTATTTCAACATTTAGGCCAGTTTAGGCGATGCATCAACACACTATGTAGTTTTGTACTTGGCTCTCTTTAAGTCAGTTGTATTGTTAACTGATAATGTGATTACTGGGTTGATCATAATTCCAACTACTCATTTCACACAAATGTCTTGATCCAAAATTCCAGTATAAGCTCAAATTGAGTATAAAGAATATTTGTTCAAAGCAAACAACAGCATGTAAACTCTGATTAAGCAGCATGGTTCTTCACTGTTTATCAGTTTGATCTGGACCAATGTTCTTTTATTTAGTACTTATATTTAGTGCCACCCATCCCTGTTATAGTGAATAGATCATTACAACATTTGTGTATGCAACATCAGCTAGTTAAATTCTTAGAGTGAGCTATGCCAATATTACAATAAACAGTTCTTTCCAAGAAAAAAAAAACAATTTCTGGGAAATAATCTAAATAAAATATTTTAAAGTTATACCACACATAACAGAAATGACAAAAAAAAACAAAAAAAAAAAACAATGACCATGCAGGATTTGAACCTGGGACCTTTTGATAGCAAGATGGAATTGTGATTTCAGAAAAATAAAGCCTCTTTCTAGGCTTCATTTATCTAGTATGGCAAAATTGCTCATGTCTATATATTTTCAAAATAAAATTGAGTAAATTTAAAGTTCTTATTTATATGAAAGACAAGAGATCTGCATTATACAAACAAGACATATTTTGACAAATTACCTCATGGTGTACATATTCCTTGCAAATAAACAACATTCACAGATTATGAAATAAACAACAGCTACTGGGTGACCTTTTTGATCTTTCACTCTATCCATGACTAAGTATCTTTGGAGCCTGTGATAAAAAAACAGTAATCAATAAACCTGAAATGTTCAAAGTTCTCAAAGCAAATCTAGGAAATATTCTTGGTACTAGAAATGAACAGAGATGAGGTGGCATATAAACTGGATCATATTTACGACCAACTAATAAAACGGCAACCCAAACCATTCTGACATCATCAAGACCATTCATTGATGTCACCAAGGTTGCCTAAGTCTAGAAACAACAACCACTCTACTGATAGTTGAAATATTTCTACTAACTACCAAGAATATTTTCTGGATTTGCTTTGAGAACTTTGAACATTTCAAGTAATCAATAAATTTTCACAATACCACATAAAAATTCCTTAAAGTGACAGGAGACTTTTTGAGCTATAAACTAAAGTTTATTGGACAAAATAGTACAAAAGAAAACTGCAAAACCTCTTGAACTTGCTTGCTATTGTTATCATCCCTATAGAAAACCATGCTTTGAATTTCTGTCGTGCACGACATAAATTACTAAACCATCGTCTTATTACACAAAGATGGCGTATTCAGCTTATTTACTTCAGGTGTTATCTAATACATTGGTAAGCATTCCAAATATGCAAAAAAACAGGAAACAAATTGGGGGAGCTTCTTTCTGGAAATGTCCTCATGTCTCTTTAAATTCTGTTAAAGGCTGACTCAGAGATTTCCCAAGGAGGGCGCTCTCAATTTTCAAGAAATTGTGTTTTTTGCATATACATAATGCTTGTCCATATACTAATCACTGTGTGAAATAGCTAAGCTCAAATCGAGGTCCTTCATATAGAAAATTATAACTTTGTTATAAATTTCCGGATCCGGAAATTTTTGTTATACTGTAAAAGTGGAAATTTTCGCGCTACATTAATTTTCGCGCTTTTCGCGCGCTTCTGAGCTAGCGCGAAATTAAAAACCCGCGAAAATGTTTATTTTGTGTGTAGGACAGCTAAAAAGAGCGAATTTAAAAACAAGCAAAATGTTAAAAATCGCTGAATCCTATGGCACTGTATACTACACATAAATGTTTACTGCATGGAAACAAACAATCTGATGCATCTCAAACTTTGGAATTGGCATTTTAGGTGACTATCTTTAGTTCTAGTTGAATATTTTCAGTAAATACACAAAAAATTATATTTCAAAATCTCTGAGTCAGCCTTTAATGAACAGGCTATTACAGATGAGTATCTTGAAGAGCACCGCTATAGTAGTAAAATTTAAAGTGTTGGTGGCCAAAACAGCTGCAAATTGAATCTCTTACAACACATCTTGATTTGCAGAACATCAAGGGTTTATGACATGGTTTCAGATTCGACCTAGGTTTTAGTGTAAAAGTGTAAAAAAGTGAAGGTGCTTAAACAATGAAACAAAACATTTTTCTCGGTTAATTTTGTGTCAAAAATGCAAAATGTTGGATGCGTTCCGAGATATCGCATTTTGGGGTATTGCGCAATGCCAAGTCCCATAGAAACCTATGGTATTTTGCTGATAAGTGCATCTTGCTTTGATAAAAAATTTTCTCAAATATTTTGCAGTTTGGCAAAACTTTTTTACTATATTCTTGTGGGAATGTGTCTTGGGCATAATCGATTAACTTTTCAACAATGTCACCCTTTTCGGGTTTTTTTCGCGGATTCTCGAAATGCCGAATTTTAGGTAAAATTGGATTCCGCAAATTGATTAAAAAAAAATTCTCAAATTTTAGACAGGGTGAAAAAAGTTAATACCATAACTATGTAGGGACTTGCTTTGGGCATAATCGATTCAATTTTCAAGCCTATAGCTCATATAGTTTTCTCGTAGTTCCAATTTTATTGGACAACAATATTTTTTTCACGCACTGGAAAAATCAAGGGGTAGGGGAAACATTTTTGTATTTTTGGAATTATTCCTATACTTGAAATGAAGCAAGTTAGGTATCAATTTAAAGCTTATTAAATTCTGCATAAACTGACAGGTAAACCATCACTGCAGACCCTTCCTTTCCAGAGATGTGATTGTTGTAAGCAAAATTTTTGTTCGAAAGTGCTAAATTTTGAATGTCATTTGTCACGGGACATGTCAAACTTGAATGGTTCTGGTGTGCCAATTATGCAATGATGATAAAAACCAAATACTTGAATCCATAAGTTACTACCTTTAACTGATATTATTAACATTATAAAGGGTCATATATATGTAATGTAGCTCGTTGTCAGTATTCAACGTTGGTAGGTGAAAATTTTTGTCACCCGAAAAGTGTGATTTTCGGACAAAATTGGCCACAAATCAATATTTTGTAGCAAAAGGTGTATGATACAGGGTTTTTGATTAAAAATTCATAATCTACGAACAATTTTTACATAGAAAGCCATCTTAAAAATAACACATGGGTATTTTGCTCAGAAATGAATTTTTTCACACTTTGGCACTAAAACCTCAGTCAATCGGAAACCATGTCTTATTTAATCACTTTTACATAATTGTGTACATGTTTTTGTTCTTTGGCATTTCTCATAAGACAATCAACTTTGCTGCAATGTGCAAATAAAGAAGTGAAATGGCATATGTTAAAAATGACGCCTTTCAGGGTAAAGGTCACACAGGGATCACAAGAGGAAAGATTGAAAAATGTAAGGAGATGGAGAGATGGGGGAAAATGAACCTTGTACAAAAAAGAAAGGCACAAAGCTTGATTGCATATAAGCAGTGATGTGAGAGTTCCGCGTTTCCGCGGGTTTCCGCGGATTTCCGCGTTTTTCTCTTGCCCGCATCGCGATATTTGTATCTCTAATCTAAATTCGCATTCCTTTTAAAAGGAAAAAAGGACAAAAAAGGTTTCTAAGTTGCATTTTTGATTCCACTGTTTTCATTTATTTCTTAACGACTGGGAATGGAACAACTATGTTGAAAGGTATTTTCGCGAACTTTAACCCCAGCATTCCCATCACGAAGGCTAGTGAGAGCCCTCCATTGCAATGTGTAATGTGTTTGTTTTGAACCGTGCCTATAGGTATGATGTTAATTTATACAAGCGGGACCATGAATTTTGATGGAAAAAAAGGACAATTTTAAACATAATTTCAATCCAACCATCCAGTATTTTTCAAAGGAAACCAATAAAACACTATAAAGTTTTAAGTGGACACAAAATACTATTTATTATGGCGACTGTACTTTGCCATGTGATAGATATTCGGACAAAATCGGACGCCAAAATTAATCGAAGAAGATCGGGTAGAGAAGGCCACAGTACAGTAGGGATGGGGCGATTCTTCAACATGCATCGCAACTGAATTCCATCCTGTTTAAAGCATCTGATAGCAAGCTTATGATTGAGGTAAAATATAGTTATTCATCTTTCGGTTTCCTGAAAATGTAAATTCAGGAAGATTTTTGCTCGGATTATTGTCACAGGCCATCTAACTTAATAGTTAAGTGGTAGCGAAAGTGCCGCATGTCTGTCAAATTCGGAAACCATGACGGGACAGACGGAGTAGGACTGGGATTGCTCTGTAGACGGGAAGTTCCCGATTTTCCATGTTTTTTAAATATGGCCACTCACATCCCTGACCATGTAATCTATTCTGTACTCTCCCTAGCATGGGGGTGGGGGGGGGGGTTAACTTGTACATAAGGTTAGGAAGCCACCATTGTTATAAGGGTTTGAAAGTGACCCTTTATGATCCCAACATGGGTGAAATGGTACCCTACACTAAACCATACATAATCCAAGAGCATCATAAATGGTGCACTATACGAGACCACATATACTCCAAGATAATCGTAATGGATGAAATAGTATACAAATATTTACTGCTCTTGAGGGTAATTGTGAAAATTATTGTCCTGCGGCGATGTGGCCTACTTTTTGGAGAAAAGCCCTCTAAAATTTGGTTGAGGGCAAATCAGGAAGGAATGATGGAATTAGTCCTTTTTTTTACCAGCTTTTATCCAGTGATTGGGACATTTTTGCCAATGATTGGGATATATGTTGCAGCTACCAAGAGCTTGCCCCTTGGAACCATGCATGAGACAAGCTACACTGAGTATAGTTAACTTACCCCAGGCCCCTTGCCCAATTCATGAACTTGCCATCACCACCAAAATACACTTGTTACATGCACATGTATCATAAGTGCTGTCTTCATGCATTGAATCCTGTAATCTAGTATTCACCTGTATAATTTCCCCAGTCATTTTTGTTCAGCCAACTTGACAAATCTTAATTCACAGTACTACCGTACTGACCCGAGTATAGTCCCACCCTTTTTTAAAGGTCCATGGCCCGATCGCTAATAGCCTCGTCCCCAGAAGCCCATATTTTACTTTTTTTTTTTTTTTTTTTTTTTTTTTTTTTTTTTTTTTTTTTTTTTTTTTTTTTTTTTTTTTTGGTTTGGAAGTTGTGAGCGAAAATGTGCCCCGTTTTGGTCGACCAATATTAATTTCACACAGTACTCTATGGGGCTTACAAAATCATGTTTTTAGCTCTCGCATCAAAACGGATTGAAATGTCGGCGTGAAACTTTACAGATGGGGTTTTGGAGTGAAGGCCAATCTATCAAGATGAAAACTTCATATCATTAAATCGGGCCATCCTCCTTTAAGCTGAAATACCTTGAAATTTGGGGGTGGGATAATGCACGAATCTTGCCCAAAGCCGGAGTAGAAAATGTCTTGGCCTACTCGCCACATACACTATACAGCATGACAGCCACTTCATGACTTCCGAATTTTGAAGACTCAGAATGCTGAAAAAATGCCGTTTTTTGATGGTACGTAGTTTCCACCTCATTCTGAAGTAGATTTATCATCTTTTGTCATGTATTAATGACTATAATGTAACTTTAGTGATTTGTTTAGCAAAAAACAAACAAAATAGTTGCGAAAACTGAACTAATTTGCCATCATGGCGGCAGCCATATTTGATTTGCTGCCCTCATTAGGTGCCCTCTGACCCTACACATGACCTTGTCCACCCAAAAACTATTTTATTAGTGAATTTATGAAACTGAATAATTTTTATTGACATGTTATTTTTTTTATACTGAAATATGGAAAAAGAGTGAAAAAATATTGTATAATCACATCTGAGTGAAGTAGAAAGCCTTGAGAGTGTTGAACCATAAGAAACAGTAGTGTCTTCCAGTGGCGTAGCTAGTGGATGTGGCGCCCGGGGCAAGATGTTAACGTGGCACCCCCTCCCCAGCTGCATGAGCAAAAACAGGCGAGATCCAGGGGATTGCCTTAGGGCCTCTAATGTGGTCCCGAGGCGAAGCCCCTTACGGGGGTCCAGGGGGCGGAGCCCCCGGAAGCTCTCGAGTTATAGCATGCTTGAGTGTCTTCGGAGAGCTCTCAGGTATCTCAGCGAAGCGAAGCAGATGAACTATACTGCCCCTGGAGGAAGTCCAGGAGCGGAGCCCCCGGAAGCTGTGGGTTTTTAGCATGTTTGAATGCCTTCGGAGAGCTCTCCTGTATCTCATTATCATAAAGCAAATGATCTATAATTGCCCCTGGTGGGGGGTCCAGGGGGCGAAGCCCCCGGAAGCTCTCATGTTTTAATATATTTAAGTGCCTTCAGAGAGCTCTCAGATATCTCATTATCTCAAAGTAGATGAACTATACTGCCCCTGGCGCCGGCGGAGGTTCAGAGGTGGAGACCCCGGGAGCTGTTGGGTTTAAGCATGTTTGAGTGCCTTTGGAGAGCTCTTAGTTATCTCTTTATCATGAAGCAGATGAACTATACTGCCCTTGGCGGGGTCCGGGGGCAGTGGCCCCTGGAGGCTCTCGACTTTTAGCATGTTTGAGTGCCTTCGGAGAACTCTCTTTATCTCATTATTATGAAGTAAATGATCTATACCTACCCCTGGTGGGGTCCAGGGGGCGAAGCCCCCGGAAGCTCTCGAGTTTTAACAAGTTTAAGTACCTTCGAAGGGCTCTCAGTTATGAACTATAGGCCTATACTGCCTGTGACAGTGTCAATTTTATTTTTCCGCAACATCATTTCAGTGCCCCCGAGGTGGCGCCCGGGGCACGTGCCCCCCTTGCCCCCCCCTACGCCACTGGTGTCTTCTGCTGAATCTCCGACACTTTGCCATGTTCTACTCTTAAATGTATGTTTTTCACAAACTTGAATGGTTCCAGACGTCATTAGAGATCGAAGATGGGAGATTTAGATGCATAAATTGAATTCAAGGCTAAAAGGTTTGCTGTTTGAAGAAAATAGGTTTCCAAAATTTTGCAGTCAGTGTAGGCCAATTTTTTGGCATGGGATAATAAACGGATCTTTAGAGTTTTCTGAAATTTCCTAAAACTAGGGGTGGGATTTTACTCGAGCATGGGACTATAATCGGGTCAGTACGGTAATTACCACTATCTGCATTAGAGTAGATATTATCTAAATAAATAATAGAGCTTCATGATATTTTATTTTGTTTCCATTTTTCAAATGTGTACATGAAAATAAAGAACTTCATAATACACCTTGTCCAACATAAAAAGAATGTCTCTTCTTATGATGGGAATAAAATTTAAACAGCTTAGAATCTTGTACTTTAAAGCCACTATCAATCAATTTTTAAAAAAAAATTTGATATCTGATTTTGCACTTTAAAAGTGACATTTCATGATCCACAACCTTGCCCCCCCCCACCGACTTGCCTAAAAAAAAGTTGAGATTTTTAAATCATCTGATACGTTGGCCCGAGTAAGGTATGTGTGCCTAATCTTGTGTGCAAATTCGATCTACTCTGGAAGAAATTTTTAATTTTGTATTTTCTGTCTGTAAACAGACAGAAATTACAACACATTGGCCTATGGGGCACCGTGATACAAACATTTGCTCATAACAATGACAGCGGATTGTGAACAAGAGTTTTACTACCAATACACCATGTACATGGACATGATTTGTTTATATCCTGGTCTACACATGGGGAGGTCAGAGTTCACAGCATACTGCATGATGGGACTGATATTACTCTGTAAGTGGGTATGGGGTACATATACTAGCTCATTAAGGTGGGCGGAATGACAATTACCATTACTATATGGTGCTTGCCCTGTGTGCAGGGCTCAAATTGATGAACTTGCAGTAATTCATAAATTTATGTAAAAATGTAATTTGTAGTTCACATTTTAAGTACTGTACTTTGTCTCACAGAGGACTTCTTTATTAATCCCAATCAAAAATTCTGTATTTGAGGGGAATTTAAACTCTTTTGTGAGCGAGAGGGGAAACATGAAAATATCATCAATTAAGGAGGGAAGCGGAACATGAAGTTTTAAATGCATGGAGGAATTTCATGAACTGGGGAATGCAGAATTTTGCCAACATCAGCACAACTACTGTCCATCGTATGTTCGTTGCACCGAATAAGAGGCATATGCATGCTGCTAGCTCCAGATACAAAGGAGTGAGTGACGCTAAAATCGGAACTAAGATGAATCATCTATCGCGCTAAAATCCTGAATTGCTACCACCTGGAAGATATGTAGCAAAGAGAAGCTTGGCTTCAGATCATGAACATGCTGAAAGCAATTAAAACATTGCACAAGGCTATTCAGAATCAATGAATGCGTACAAATTTTTGTCCATGAGTTCAATTCCCAGTGCGAACAAATTCATGTCCCCGGACCTATGTTATGGGTTCTGCCACTCTACCTAATTCAACTAGTAGATTCACCCTCAGAATGGAATTTCTTCACAGTTGAAGAGTACCTTAATTGATGGTAACTTTAGAAAGGTACAAAACAATACAGATAATGTACTTGCAGGGGAAGAAGATGATTGTAGGAAGAGACTCCTAGCTTTTGCTCATTACACAGTGGCTATAAATACAATGTGGAAGATGATTATCGGGGAAAACTATTAGCTTTTGCTTGGCTAAATGCAATGAGGAAGCTACAGTGTGTGATCTACAAGGGCTGAAATACACTATAACAGATCCCAAATCTCGCACATCAATGAAAAGGTGTTTTCCAATGGCAACTTGAGATCATAGAGTGTACTAACATTTTCCAGACAACACATCTGTAATAATGAATGTGTGCCAAGCATTAAGGCTAAAATCCTTCACATCAAGTAGACACTGACAAAGACTTGTGTACCCTATCACAAGTACGCGGGGAGGGAAAGGGAGGGAAATGGGGAGGGAAAGGGAGGGAAATGGGGGGGGGGGGATTATGCCACTGCGAGGAGGAACAACTAATAACAATGCTCCAAACAACCCTTTCACAACCAGCCCAAGCTGAGGAAGAAAAGAAGGTTTTATCAATCACCTGGCACATTTGTAATACACCTGTTATTTTTTTTAAGGAATGAGAATTGCTACCACCTGGATAAACTTGGCTACACACAATGACCATGCTGAAAGCAATGGAAAACAATTGCGCAAAGATATTCAGACACAAGAAGGAGTGCAAATTTTAGCCCATGACTTCAATTCTTAGTGTGAACAAAATCATGTCCCCAGACCTATGTTAAGGGTTCTGCCACTGTACCTTATTCAAATGGTAGATTCGCCCTCAGATTGGAACTTCTTCACAGTTGAAGAGTACCTTGATGGTAACTTTAGAAAGGTACAAAACAATACAGATAATGTACTTGCAGGGGAAGAAGATGATTGTAGGAAGAGACTCCTAGCTTTTGCTCATTACACAGTGGCTAAATACAATGAGGAGGTTATGGTGTGTGATCTACAAGAGGTGAAATACAGTATAACAGATCCCAAATCTCACATATCAATGAAATGGTGTTTTCAAGTGGCAACTTGGGATCACAGAGTGTAGTAACATTTTCCAGACAACACATCTGTAATAACATTAGGGACAAAGACGTGTGTAATCGTACGCAAGCATTCTCATGTAGTACTGCTCCCCAGTCAAAAGAGCTCACAAACTCATTACAAGGGGGGGGGGGAGTATAGTACAACAGATCGCCAAATCTCACTTATGAAATGGTATTTTCCAGTGGTAACTTGGGATCACAGAGTGTAGTAACATTTTCCAGACAACACATCTGCAATAACATGTGCCAAGCATTAAGGCTAAAATCATTCACATCAAGTAGACAACACTGACAAAGACTTGCGTACCCTATCACAAGTACGCAGGGGGTAGGGAGGGGAGTGGGGGGTTACGCCACTGCAAGAAGGAACAACTAATAACAATGCTCCAAACAACCCTTCACAACGAGCCCAAGCTGATGAAGAGGAGGTTTTTATCACTCACCTGGCACGTTGTAATATACCCTGTTATTTTTTTAAGGAATGAGAATTGCTACCACCTGGAAGATATGTAGCAAAGAGACACTTGGCGACAGATCATTACCATGCTGAAAGCAATGAAAAACAACTACGCAAGGATATTCAGACTCAAGAATGGGTGTGAATTTTAGCCCATGACTTCAATCCTCAGTGTGAAGAAAATCATGTCCCCGGACCTATGTTAACAGTTCTGCCACTCTACCGAATTCAACTAATAGGTTCACCCTCAGATTGGAACTTCTTCACAGTTGAAGAGTACCTTAATTGTTGGTAACTTCAGAAAGGTACTAAACAATATAGGCGACATACTTGCAGGGAAGGAAGATGAAAACTCCTAACTTTTGCTCATTACACAGTGGCTAAATACAAGGAGATTGTATGTGATCTTTTAAAAACAGGGAGTAAAATACAGTACAACAGATCCCAAATCTCGCATATGAAATAGTGTTTCCCAGTGGCAACTTGAGATCAGAAAGTGTACAAACATTTTCCAGACAACACATCTGTAATAATGTGTGCCAAGCATTGAGGGTAAAATCCTTTAAATCAAATGTACAGACAAAGACTTGTGTAAACTATCAAAAGTATGCAAGCATTCTCAATGTACCACTCCAGCCAGAAAAGCTCTTAAACTCCTACCAAGAAAAGGAAGAGGATAAAAGCCATCACTAGTATGTTCTCATGTCTCACCCCAGCTAGAGGTTTGCCCAAACCCCAGCCAGCAAAGGAGAAACAACTAATAACAATGCTCCAAACAATAACAGTGACTTTTCTAATCTATCACAAGTATGTAAGCATTCTCGTGTACCACCCCCAACCAGAAAAGCTTTTAAACTCCTACCAAGTAAACAAAGAGGACAAAAGCCATCACTAGTATGTTCTCATGTCCCACCCCAGCCAGAGGTATGCCCCAAACCCCAGGCCAGCAAAGAAGGAGAAAAACTAATAACAATGCTCCAAACTATAACATTGACTTTTGTAATCTTATCACAAGTAATTCAAGCAATCTCACATATTGCCCCTGGCCAAAGATCTCCTCAAATTGGCCATTAATTTATCCATAAGTACTAGACTTTGTCTCATCTGAAGTTTGCCAGTGACGTCATCTGCTACCATTTTGTAGTTCAAACTTTTAAGCAAACACCATTTTATTTTTTAGGATGTGATCACTTCCTCCGGAGATATAGACGCAAGAGAAAGCTTGGCTACAGCAATGACCCAGCTGGCATGACAAAAACACAACTACAATAAGTATATTAGAGACGCAAGAATGTGTGCAAATTAGCCCATGACTTCAATTCCCAGTGTGAACAATCATGGCCCCTTACCTATATTTAAGGGTTCTGCGACTCTACCGAATTGTAGTAATTAGGTGCACCCTCGGATTGGAAACTTCTTCACAGTTGAGGAGTACCTTTCACGGCAAATCAGAAAGGTTACTACAACAATAGATGATGTACTTACTTTGCAGGGGAGGAATATAATTTGGTAGGGAAGAGACTCCTAGCTTTTGCTCAATACAAAGTGGTTAATACAATGAGGAGTCTATGGTGTGTGAGCTACAAGGAGTAAAATACAGTACACCGATCCCTAAACTCACATATGAAATGGTGTTTTTCAATGGCAACTTGTGATCAGAAATGTAGTAACATTTTCTAGACACCACTATGTAGTAAATGATGGGTTCCATCATTAGGGGCTAAAATCCTTCACTCAATGTCGACACACTGACAAAGAAAGACTTACGTAATCTATGTAATGACAGAAGAGCGCCCAAACTTCTAAAAGGTAAAAAAAGGACAAAAGCCATCACTAGTTTGTTCTCATGTCCCACCCCAGCAACCCCGCAGTTATGCCCAAACCCCAGCCAGCAGAGAAGGAAGAAAAACTGATAACAATGCCAAACAATAACAGCACTTGCTTTAAGGGGAGGGGGGGGGATGGGGTCCTGAATATGATAACAAATTGTTTCTAATGCAACAATGAGATCATGCAATGGCTTAAATTGTGTAGACTGTAATCCCACCCACAAATGCTTTTTTTATTTTCGATCGCATCGGACATTTCACCGGTTCCCGAGATATATGGCTGATCAAAGTCAAGTAGTGTACGCAAAATTTCCAAATGCATCATCTTCCTATATTTTACTATCATGTGAAAATTTTCAAGGGGTTATACTTAAGATATTTTAAAAGATATTTTTATTGAACTATTAACACATTCATTTTGGCTAGTTTTGAAGTATATAAATACGTATATATCCTTTCCATAATTTAAAGATTATTAATGTCCCCTGGTAAGTGATTTTTTTATGTATTTTATTGTTTTCTCACCCTTCTGCGATATTTAAGAAATTATTTTAAAATTAATTACAGGACCATGGATGCACCTATTTTCGATGATTCTTTCATTAATATTAGATAATCAGTAATAAAATGAAATTAAAAAAAATAATTCCATATTTCACCTCAAAAGCGGCCTCAATTTGTTGTTGTCTAAATGTTTCGAGTCCTATAACTCGTTTCGTTAAAATACCAAACATACACACGGAAACGACATAACTAGCAAACGCTACATGCTTTATGAACATGAAATTTGGCCACATATTAAGCCGTACAGGCCCGAGTGAACCATGAAGGCCGATTTTCCAAAATTGTGTTCCAAATTCAAAAATTAACGCCATGAAATTATGCGTTGGTCGATTGCCGGTTGCCTTGTCAACGGTATTAAAAAACCGGCTTCATGGTTCACTCCGTACTTACACCTCCTGCATATGTCACACAAGTTTCGTCCCAGTACATGTTAGTTATTTATTTACCATTCGTTCTAGTGTAAGCCATCAGAGGGTGCCTTAACATGGTTACCATGGCCCAGAGCAAAATTTTTCATGGCTTTTAAAACTTTGTGACAGGGCTACAATATGATATCATAACATGTATATACCACTATTTAGGAAATTAATAAAAATCTTTCAAAGTTCACTGCTCATACCCCCTAACCCCCCTTATCTAATCACAAGTATGCAAGCAATCTCATGTACTGCCCCTGGCCAAAGATATCACAAACTCCTGACCATTTGCACAAGATATTCAGACTCAAAATGTGGTGCAATTTTATCCATGACTAATCAATTCCCAGTGTGAACAACAATCAGTCCCGGACCTATGTAACAATTCTGGCCACTCTACCTAATTCAACAGTAGATTCACCCTCAGAATGGATTTCTCCACAGTTGAAGAGTACCTTAATTGATGGTAACCTTTAGAATGGTACAAAACAATACAGGTAATGTACTTGCAGGGGAGGAAGATGATTGTAGGGAAACCTCCTAGCTTTCGCTCATTCCCCAGTAGCTAAATACAATGAGCAGGCTATTGTGTGTGATCTACAAGGAGTAAAATAACGTAAAACAGAATCCCCACATCTTGCATATCAGTGAAATGGTGTTTTCCAGTGGCAACTTGAGATGAAAGTGCAAACATTTTCCAGACAACACACATCTGTAGTAATGACTTTGTGGCCAAGCATTAGGCTTAATCCTTCACATCAGTAGACAAACTGACGAAAAGACTTTCGTACCTATCACAAGATAGCAGGGGGGGAGGGAGAGGAGGGTAGGTTATGCACTGCAAGGGGAACACAAAAAATGCTCCAAACAACCTTTCACAACCAGCCCAAGCTGATGAAGAGGAGAAAGGTTTTATCAATCACCTGGAACGTTTGCAATACACAGAAGCGTCTCTTATGTGAGGATTGCAATCAGTGGCGTAACCAGACCTTTGCAAATGGGGGGTGGGGGCATAAGGGGTTCCAAGGCATTTTTTGAGGGGGCTAATTTGGGTCCTTCTCCATAGACACTGTACAAAAGGTCAGTTCATTTGGGGGGGCTGCCAGGGGGAAAGGGTTCCGTTTGTGGGGGCTTGTGCCCCCCTGCCCCTCGCTTGTTACGCCACTGATTGCGATATTTTTGTTGAGGCTGCATAATTGGCTCAAAATTGAAGAAAAGGGAAGTCATATATCATTTTAAACATTGCACACAAGAAAGCACATAGTTTTACCTAATGACCGGCTGTCGCAAATGAAAATAGTTACGTTGCTATATCCGGAAGAATATACAGAAGACCTGGCCACTTTGAAGCAAAGTACTTTGTATGCCTCCAAATTATGTTACAATGGAGCGACATATGTTCAATACTCGAAATCGAGCCCCAGGTGCAAAAGCAATGATACGGGAGTCGCTGCATAAAATCTATGCATGCATAATGCAGTGGGTGCATCAGTACAGAAGCTACCAAATGCTGCACATGCAAAATAGTGTACTGGACCACTATGGATGTTGACATTGCTGAGTATGTCAACTTATGTTCTCTTTGCTGCAGCTTAAAGGTGCACCAGCAGAAAGAACCACTGTTATTGATTGACGTCCCAGACCTCCCATGGTGATTTGTCACAACATACATATTTGAGTGGTCATATTTTGCAATGAAAACATAAGAATGTTATTGCAAAATCTAAAAATACATCGGTCCTCGGACCGCTTGTGTCGACTGCCGTTGACGGCCTCATATAAGGTCAATTTTACATTTTCAGCCTATCTTACAACTTGACCTCACATGACCTTTACCTTGGTATGTGACCTTTGACCTTGGTATGTGACCTTTGACCTCATCAACAAATGAGGGATCTCATGTTGCACCTATGACTCAAGTTTGGTTCCAATTGAACTTCAACTTTTCAAATGAGGTTAATTTTACATTTTCAGCCTATTTTACAACTTGACCTCACATGACCTTTGACCTTGGTATGTGATCTTTAACATCATCAACAAATGGGGGATGTCAGTTTGTACCTGTGACCCAAATTTGGTTTAAATCCATCAAAGTATGTGGATATTACAGGCAAATGTTAACCCTTTTTCACAACAGACAACAACAACAGACATCAACAACAGACTACAGTGGACAAAGTGATCCCTATGTGTCTTTCTGCCTTAAGGCAGGCGATACAAAAATGGGAGACGTTGGTTTTTGGTAATTGTCATTCCGACCACCTTATTTTTAATGAGCTAGTATTTGTACGCCCATACCCACTTCCAGTAATATCAGTCCCATCATGCATTGTGTTGTAAACTCTGACCTCCCCATGTGTAGACCAGGATATAAATGGTGTATTGGAAGTAAAACTCTTGTCCGTAATCCGCTGTCATGGGTTGTCATTTATTGTGAGTACATATTCTACAACCTATACTTGCAAAAATACATGCACAGATATGATTTTTTGATTATTTTTTTCCTTCAATTCTCTGATTTAGCAAATCATTGATAGTGCATTTAATTGAAAGTGTATATGAAGGTATTATCATACTGATGTGTGTGAAAACACATTCTGAGCTGCCTTTTCAAGAGTAGGATCTTGTAAATATGGTATGACTCTATATGCAGAGTCAGTAAGAGTATGCTGATAATGAACTTATACAATGTAATCCTACCTCTAACCCTAACTGTAAACATTAACCCGGGATGAATTTAGTATTCTGCCACCACTTAAAATTCGGCACCTTTAACATGCGGTTTATTCCGTTAACGTTGCCGAATTCGTAGCCTGTGGCAGAATGCTAAATTCTTTCCCATTAACCCCAACTATAACCAGCCTCTTACTGTGACAATCTGCCGATTCCCATAAGCAATTTTCATGCTCTGTTTGGAACTTATGTGGTTGTGAATATTGTAGGGCTTCCATAAACAGGGACATAACCCCCAGTAGGCAGCGCACAACCCAGCAACCCACTAAGCTATGACAATGATGTCATGGGGACAGCTAGCATTGCAGAGCTGCGAGCTTGGAAGTTTAAATCATTCTGTGTGTGGGACGTAATGGATTTCATCAGAAACTGACAGTCATGATTCATCGTGTGTTACATCAAGATCTCAAAGTCGTCTGAAAGATGACATACTCTCTTTCTTCAAATTTATGTTTTTAAAAAGTAGGATGCTTTTCAATGGTGGCACCTAGAGGTGTTACCACTTTACTGGGTCACATGGTCGTACGCAGGATTTATTTTGGGGGGGTGCGGGACTTCAAAAAAGTGGACCTTTTTTTTTTTCGAAAAAGTGGACCTAACCCCTCTAAAAACATCCTTTTTGAACACTTAATCACCAAAAAGTGGACTTTCTTGTCAAAATGTCCCTAAATTTTGGACCTTTTTATCAAAAAAAATCAGCAAAAAGTGGACCTTTTACCCCTTTTGTGATATTTGGGGGGGGGGGGGTGCGGCCGCACCCCCCTGCGTACAGGCCTGCTGGGTCATGTGCCTTCCCTATATTGTTTATTCCTGGCAATAACCATAAACCCTAACCCATGATCCCTAGATGCACGCACTCAAGTTATGCTACACCTAATCCTAAACCTACATTGAATCCAGTGTACCATTACTGAAATGCATTTTCAGCTTAAGTCACTTCAACAATTTCCAATACAACAATGCAAAAGTACTCAAATTTTGACCAAAACAGAGGCCAGTGATGGTTTTACATTTGAAAGAAAATCACCGATATCGGCTTTGGAAATACTTTGGGTATGCATGCCTAGCTGTCTCAGCATTGCATAATGATAAATTTTCATTTCATATCAAATTTTGCAATTGATTGTTTTTTTCTTCTAAGATTATCTTGTCACCCGTTTGTTTCTGCTTTGAACTTTTAAATCTTCGCCAATACCAACAAGACAATTCAACAGTGTGAATTGTCTCTTACAAAAATACATGTACATAACTGATGCTCATGCATTATTAGTTCAAACAAGTGTGATGTATGGGCTATATTCCATTTGGTATCCTTACTACCCTTATGAAAGACAAGCCTTCACCTAAGTCTTCCACAGAAGTGGTGTGTAATTCAAATGTAGTTACCCAATGGGCTATTCCATCTAGAATCAAACTCCACTAAGGAAGACTTAAACAGTATCTTCCACAGTGGAAGAGATTTTGGATGTTGTAATCCAATGGGCTATTCCATTTGAAATCCATACCCCCTTGTAGAAGACTACCAAAACCTTCCCTTGAGGTGTGGATTTGTACAAAATATGATTTACACCGTCAGGTCTGTCATATGCATAGGATACTCAGCAACATTGAGGATATTTACCTGATGAAAATGTATCCTCAGAGCTTTGGAACACTGTCTTTGCACAGAGCGTGCTTTGAGCCAATCCCACAATGCACCAGTTTTGGGAAATTTCACCTCAGTAGGATAATGTGATCCCACAAAAATCCTATTCTTAATACATAAAACCCCCGACTTGTATGCTCATTTTAGCCCACAAAGCATTATACTTTGATTACCACCAAATAGGCGGGAATTATTCTGTTGTTATCGTTCCGCGCGTAAAAGTAAACCAAATGTAATCGAGCATTTGCACAGAATCGTGCGCGCCACGCATAATGTACACATCGCGTCTTTTGCGTTGTCTTGTGCCTATGTTATTCCATATCAGTTCGCACTGTTATGAGGCCCGCCTATTTGGTGGTAATCAAAGTTTAGTACTTAGGGAATTTTTAGCATGATTATGAAATGTCTTGGGGTTCAAACTTTTGGAACACTTTTTACCCCTAAATACTGATATGAGTTTAGTACAGTACAATATAGCAACATTGCAATGCATCATGGGATTGAGAATGCCTGCTTACAGCTGCAACTCAAAACATAATATACAGTTCTCTAGGAAATTTTGTTCAAATATACATTGCAATTAAGTACAACATGACCACATTATACATTATAATAATTACACAGTAATTTGTTATACTAAATATATACAATGTCTATTATACAAAAATAATAAATTAAACAAAACACTTTTTACTGTACTGCCAGTGAATCTCCCTTAAACTTTTCAACAGGTTGGTTTACAGTGCACCTTTTATTCCTTATTTTAAGACAACTTAGAGGAGTATCAATGTAATGAAAACACATCCCTGTGAAGTAGGACTTCAATGCTCATCATTACATGTTTGTGTGTGTGTGTGTGTGTGTCAAACTTCGCTCATAGAAACATTCAATTTTGAAAGCTTAATTTAAAAAAAAAAGTTGGGTACTTTTGGGAATTTAGCAATTTTGATATTAATCTTTTTGACGACCATCAAAAAAATTGGGCATATCTACATTATTATAACTTTGCACCCATTCTGTATCACTTGCTTTATTCCATTAATGGAATAAAGCAAGTGACACAGAGTAGGTGCTAAGTGTATTTTATGTAATTATTCCTAAACTTAAAGGTGCATTTTGTGATTCCAGCACCTTCAGTTTTATTCATGGTTCGCTAGATATCCTTGAGAAAAGCTTATTCACAAAATTTGAGTTGATTCCGATCTTGCGGTTTTGTGTTATGAGCAATTCTTTGTTTCCCACGGTACCATAGGCCACTGTGCTGTAATTTCTGTCTGTTTACGGACAGAAAATACAAAATCGCAAATTTCTTACAAATACGACCGAATTTTCACGTAATATTCGGTTCACATGGATTACTAAGGCTAACGGTTCATATGATATAAAAATCTCACCTTTTTTTCAGGTAAGTCGGGGGGACGAGGTTGTTGATCACGAAATGCCCCTTTAATTCTTTCACACAGGCGGTAAGTATACAGTGTTGCACAATAAAGCTCTTACCATTAGTTGACCTTCAATGGCTTTATTGTTTGGTTAAGGTGGTAGAGTGGATTAATGATTTTTTTTTCTGCCTGTGTAGACATCCATCCAGGCATCCATCTGCATGATCACAAAGGCCCGGGGGGAGTTCTCAAATTGGGAGGGAAGTATGGGTATGTGCCCCCTATAAGACCCTCATTTTCAGGCTCTTTTTCAGTGCCAGTGACCCCCATTTTAAGGTCATTTCAGTTCCAGAGACCCTCCAAAGCCATATTCTACCAAATTTTCTCTTCAAAACACCTCAAAAAGTAACTGGAAATTGAGGGAAATCGCAGTTTATTTTCTGAAATTTTTGGAAAACCTAGTTCCGGAGACCCCATTTTTTTGGCCTCAGATCAGCTCCGGAGCCTCAATTTTTGAAATCCGGGCAGCACATACCTACCAAAAAAGTTGAGAATCCCTTGTGACAAAGGCCCTCCACAACATGTTGTGAGGGCCAAAAAGTCTAACCACATGGAGTTCTGGATATTTTATCATTTCAAAGGATGCAAACCACTTTTGTAAAGATGTTTATATCTCTAAATTTCATGGTTCAGTCTTAAACTCTGGGTTCAGTCTGAATAAATCAACTGAAAAATTTATTCCCTGATAAAGTGTGATATCAAATCTCAATATTGCCAAACAACTTGGTTCATGCTATAACTGGGTAACAAACTTTGATAAAAAATGGTTGGCAATTAGCCAGCTAAGTATTATTTGTAATCTGATTATTACTTTATCAACTTGAACATGCTTTCCAGTCCTGGACCATAATCAAATTGATCACAATGCTGTGTCTATGGCATGCAATTGCATTCTGAAAGGTCCCATCAGCAAAAAGAATTTCAACTCTGGAGCGAATATTCATTGGAATTATAAGTCTGTATTTGAAGGGTACAAATCAGAAGTAGTTTACTTCTGTGTTCTCACATTGATGCATTAAGCTTGCCACAGAAAATTACAAACTTAAAAGAAAAGTGAAGTGAACGTGTTTGATGCATCAAGTTGTGTACCACTTACCCAACCACAGAAAGCCTTATACTGAGTTCGTTGATATGAAACAGATGGAACAATCTTCACAAAGATGGCTTGTTAGTCAGTTAGGTCATGTTAGTTTGCCCTCCAGATCATCCAAGCAGGCAAAGAATACAATACATGCACCTGGTGCACCTGAACATTTCAGGTATTTCAGCAGGTGATATTTGTATTCTCTGTAAGCTTGGGATGTTCTGGAGGACAAGTCTGGCCAAGTTAACCTTTTGACCTCCCATGCACTATAAAACTGACAACAACAAACAAGACGTAAAAGACAAATCTGAAGATGTGCAGAAGCAACTAGTCACAGTCATCAAGAAAAACAAGAAAATGTACATAAAAGTTGCAGAAGAGACCGGTATAAAAGTAATTGGACAATTCAAAAAGGAAACAGTGCTGGCACTTCAATCCATAATGACGCAGACATTGTGGCGGTTTATCAGAAGGGATATAAGTTGGGCATGATGTCTTAATGTCTTAACTACACTTTAAACAAGAAATACAAGACAAGACATTTGAGTAGGGTACCAAATCCACTTTCTATGTTGTGAATCTGGAAGAAGTAGTCAAGAAAAACTTAATGATTTAATAAATTTTGCCTTTCTACCCCATCTAGAAATTCTTCCTGATAAAACACTCTGGATGCACATTTCAGCTGACTAGGGGGTAAAAGCACCAAGCTCACATTGCAGGTTATAAATATCAAGGAAGAAGGACGTCTATAAAACATTGCAAACTACTTGCATTTTTTGAAAGGGAAAAACAATAGGCAAAATGTAGAAGCAGCCTTTGGTCCAGTCATCACTAAGCTGAAAAGTGTATGCAGCAACATAGCTGGTCTAAACCTTCAAAGTCCTGTAATTACTAATCTGCCACCAAAAAGAAGACCCAACCAGGTAAGCTTAACAATTTTTTAATATTGCACAATTGCACAATTGAAAATTACAATGAGGTATGGATGCATTCAGCCAAACTAGGCTTTGGTAACAAGCTCATTTTACGTGAAGTTTCAGGTGTGGGTGTGGGTGTTGTTGTGTTTTTGTTTTATTTATTTTTCCCTTTTTCTCTTCCAAACATACAGGAGGGCACAAACGTGGATGTGTACACCAAGAATTTGAGCAAACAGAAGACACCGCAACCTTTTGTATTGGTTTGTGGAGAAACCAGATTGGAACCAGCACAGGTGTTTGTGATAATTGAGCACCAAGCAATAGCACAGATCAGCTTGTTGAAAGCTGTGGATTACACATACAAGCTGACATATGTATCAGACCTGGCATACCAACCCAAATGCAAGCCTGTATGGCAGTTTTTCCAGCATGTCATTTATGACATGCCTGATGACGAACCCATAGCTGCATCAGTACGTGACAAAAAAGGACTCATACTGGGATACTGGGAGTTAAATAATTGCATGATTTCATGATGTCGTCGACGCGACGTCGTCAAAATCAGTAGCAAAGGCTACAGTAAATCTGTGGCCGAGAGTGTAACTTCTTTTGTGTATAAATTGTGAGATATTCTTAGTAATTCTGTGGTTTTGTTGACCAACTTTTATTTTAACAGATAGGAGTAAATGTGTGCTCCTCCCTTGACCGTTTTTATGAAGTCTTGCTCAACCTGAAAATATTTTGAAGGAAAACAAAGTTTTGTAAGTAAACTTTCCAATAAACTGTTAGTTACAACATTAGCCAACCCAGATACTAGCAAAGATTCTTGTAAACATATTTCCATGAACCAAATGTGGCTCTTGCTTCTATAGTTTACATTGTACAGAGAAGTTGGTTACACTGTGCAACAGAATCCAAACCCTGCAATTTATACATTATTCTATTTTATTATTCACAGTTTATCAAAAAATTCAGACTAAACAATAAAATGCTGAATTGTGGACACAATATCAATTAAAAATTACAGTGAGGCACAAAATATTATTTACACAAAGACCTGAACTGAAAAGAAAAAAAAGGTCATGGGGCCATCTCCTTCAACCCTGACCAATGGCAAGAAAAGAACAAAGAGCCAGGAAGATCCATGCATTGCAATTACACTTTAGACTCACCTTGAAATTAGACAAAACTGTTCAAACATTGTTCATGTTTTCGAAAACTTTGTTACATTTTCCATCATTAATGTCATGCCTCAGTAGGCCAGACAAAATGTCTTTACTTCGTATAGCGTTGTGCTAATAGTTAAATGAATGAGAAGACACACAAGGTTATTTGCTCAGATGGACTGGATTATGTATATTTACTAAAGGTATACATGTCAACACTGCCGGCGGCCATATTAGCTTGCCCTTTGTCAACCACGAGGGTGCTATGACAAGAAAACAGTTAATGTTCCTGATGGTGAGGGACATGCACATACTGGCAACATTACATCCCTCCCTTTCTTTAGTAGAGTCTCATGCAAGCAATCAGTTATTGCTACACAGTAACAGTTCCAAGTGTCCATACACAAACTTTTAAGTCAAAACTACTTGAGCAAATCTTTCCAAAAACATTGCTCACTACAACTACCTAGTACCTACACTATACTTCTTACGCAAGATGCGCTTACAAGTTACGCAAAACATGCTTCCAAGACAGCGCTTAACTACTTTCAAAGTAAATGTCTTTAACTGCCACGCTTACGCCTATGCAGCCTTTACGCAATAAGCTCTACTTTAAATCTTTAATTTAGCAGGTGGCTTCCTGGGCCGGGTAGAGCGTCTGACTGGTTGCTGCGGAGGGCTGGCTGTTTGCGTTTCAGCTGGTTCCACTGGTGGGCTGACAGTTTCTGTAACTGGTTGAGAACAAACTGGTTGTTCAAGAGTTGCAGTGTCATGAGCAGCATTGTTGTCAGTTTGTACAGAGTCATTTTCAGGCTCGGGTGCTGGCGTAACAATAATGTCTTGTGGCAATTTCTTAAAGAAAGAGCAATTTCTTGTCACAAAGGTTTGCCGTCTCTTTGCTGTTACAGAGTTTCCTTTCCTCCTTACGACATGGAAAGGGTGTGGATTGAACGGTGTATCTAACACGTTCTTCCTGTTTGTTTCACAAGGACTGTGTCACCAATGTCAATATCAGAGAGCTTTGTGTGCAAATGCTTATCTGCATACGCTTTCATTTTTCTCTTGTTCTTGGTGTCAGTGGTGCGGATATCAGCGTCTGTAGCTGCGGGTTTTGTGGGCGCTTCTGGTAACGTCGTTTTCAATTTTCTGGAGTTCAATGCTTCGCTTGGGGAGGTTCCTGTAGTAGCATGTGGTGTGGCTCTGTACTGTCTAAGAAACTTATAAAGTTCTTGCTTCCAGTTGAGGCGAGACACATGCGCTTTACGAATTGTCTTGGTGAGCGTGCGTATGAATCTTTCCGCTTCTCCATTTGCGCGCGGCCACAGCGGTGTGCATTTTCGGTGGATGAAACCGGAGTAACTTGCGTAATCTGCGAAGTCTTTACCATTAAAGGGGGGTCCGTTGTCACTTTTGACAATGTCGGGAATTCCTTGACGCGTAAAAACTGCATCCAATTTAGGAATGACGGCATTTGCAGAAGTTGTGGTAACTATCTCAACTTCAGGGAAACGACTGTAGTCGTCAACTATGACAAGGAGATATTCTCCAGATGGAAGTGGGCCTTTGAAGTCTACGGAGACTTCTTTCCATGGGCCGGGGGGCAACTTAGTCATTTTAAGTGGTTCTGGAGGAGTTCCTGAAGTAGACGCTGCTTGGCATGCGAGACATCCTCGTACTTTGTGTTCAACTATAGAGTCTATCCCAGGGAACCACACCTTCTCACGGATGAGTTGTTTCGTCTTGACGATTCCCTGCTGATGCGACTTGTGTGCTAAGTCGACTGCTCGCGATCTCAAGTTTGCTGGTATCACTAATCGTGTATCACGCAGAATAATACAGTCCGCGACTGTCAACTGCGATGTCTTTATCTTCCCAGTCTACTTTCTTACCACTTTGAATGGCTGCTTGAAGTTTTTGCATTACTGGGTCTGCTTTTGTCGCTTCCATAACCTCTGTGAAACTACGAGAGAAATTGTTAAAGGAAGAAAACCTAACTCTGCAATCAGCCTTACAAACCGTAAGAACAAGCGAACATGTGTGCACGCAACTTAAGGCTACGGTCGCCCACTGATACTGGCAACAGCGTGAATAAGATTGGTCAGAAACCAAACACCACTGCTAAGAACCGTAGGCCAAAACCCACCAGACCCAACCCCCAGGCTCAGAAAGCTTGTAGGAACTGTGGAAAAACACACACGCACGATCAGACCTGCCCGGCTGTAGGTAAAACATGCAGGAGTTGTGGAAAGAAAAAACACTTCTCAAATGTTTGTCGTTCTATGCCCAAGCAGGCAAATGCACTCAGCTCGCAACCTGGCCAGTTCGATGAACCCGGTTATGTGTATGCCAATACTATTTCTAGTAAGCGTACTAATCTTCCTTCGTGTACTATGTCCATCACCTGTGTTTCCCTGACAGCCATGATTGACTCGGGAGCCTCAGTCAATATTATGGACAGTGCATCGTTTACAAGGATTCACAAAGCCGCTGGTACTCCGCATTCTGGTATACGTAAGGCCTCATCTCAAGTTTTCGCGTACTGATCACAACAGCCACTACCAGTTATGGGTGAAATAACGGCCAATGTGACAGTGAAAAACTCCATCGTGAAAGCAAACTTTCATGTGGTTGAAGGTAATACAGGAAACCTTCTTTGTTTTGGGACTGCATCGGAACTCGGATTGATTCATATCAACAACACCATCCCGTGTACGGAAGCCATACCAGCTGGCTATGAGCATATCTTCCAGGGGATCGGTAAAATTAAGGATGAACAAATTAAGCTCCATGTTGACCAGGATGTCCAACCAAAAATCCAAAAGCACCACCGCATCCCTTTCCACATTCGCAAAGACGTTGAAAAAGAATTGCAACACCTCCTTGATGATGACATCATAGAACCAACTGAAGGCCCTACGCCGTGGATTAGTCCAGTAGTAGTAGTGCCGAAAAAGTCTTCCAGTGAAGTTCGGCTATGCATTGACATGAGGGAAGCAAACAAGGCAATCCAGTGCGAGAAACACCCTATGCCTACCATAGATGAAGTTATCACTGAACAAGCACACCGGTATCCTTACATCGGACGATTGTACGTTGATGTCGGTTTTTTTTACTGATACAGCTTGCAAGATTATGCAAGTATCTGCTTCCTCTTGGTTGGAAATTAACATGTTGACATCATGACAATTTGATGATTTGGCTCGTTCCCCATCTGCGAAACCCCTTGCTTACAACTTCCCATTTTTGACCCAAAGACATTGCTTTTTCTATCAATGAAGATGAAATAATTTGGCTAAATTTATCTTATTTCAGGCATGCTGATGAAAGACTGCTAGTTATCTGGCAAAGGGTATGATGGATCTTCAACGATTTTGCAGAGGAATTTTCCCTTGATCATGACTTTTTTGTTTAGTTTCACTTTTGCTGGAGTGCTCCACATACGCGTCAACAGACACATTAACTCTGGTGCAATTACAATAGGTTTCAAGCAAGTTGAGGTTTTTTAAAAAAAAATGCATGGCTACATTCCAAAGTTGGTGACTTTCTTTGGTTTTGTAATTGCTTGTGCAAGGGCTTGCATTTCAAAGATTACACAGGTTAAGAATTGAGAAGCTCAGGATCAGGGAGGCTTTTGCATCTCTCACGGATATCCATGTACAGGATAAAAAAAACAAGGCGGTTCTCAAACCACAAGTGTCGCCCGGTTGCGCAATCACTTGCTTTATGATGAAGTTAGGCAAATGATGATTAGAAAGAGAACAAATGCACTGGAGAACAGTATTTTACAAAATTCCACCGAGTTGAAGTAAATCGGACATTGTGTTTAGCCAGCAGAGCATTTTAAAAAGTGTAACCAAAATGTATGAAAAATACATCGCGGCCGTTGGACCGCTAGTGCCTTCTGCCATCGCGGTTAGTGAATGGAGTCAAAGGTGACATGAGGTCACAAAGGTCGCATGGGGTCATCAAGGTCACATGGGGTCACTGGGGTTACATGGGGTCACAAAGGTGACATGGTCACTGAGGTCACATAGGGTCTCCAAGGTCACATGGGGTCAAAAGGTCGCATAGGGTCACAAAGGTTGCATAGGGTCACAAAGGTTGCATAGGGTCACAAATGTCGCATAGGGTCACAAATGTCACACAGGGTCACCAAGGTCACACGAGTCACCCCACCCACCCTTCCCCCGACGCACCCCATCCCACCCCACTACCCCATCCTGCTCCTCCCTGACACACCTACCCCCTCCCACCCGACCGCTCCCCGGCACACCGATTTGTGAATGGTCTAAAGGTGACGTGAGGTCAGCAATGTCGCATGGGGTCACAAGGTCCACGAAGTCACCAATGGTCACAAGAAGTCACCAAGGCCATAGTCACCATGTTCATACAAGGTCACATGAGGTACCCCGCCCCTTGCCGACGCAACCCCACCCCCTCGCCCGATGCACCTCACCTCACCACTTACACCTCACCACTTACACTCCAACCCTTGCCCCCTCCCATCACCACCACCCTGCCCCCGCCCCAACCCCCACCCTGCCCCCTCCCCACACCCACCACCCTTCCCCCTCCATATGAATTCACACACCAGCATGTATGGTATAGTAGTTTTTCATGTACAAGGATTTTGCATATCCATATACCATTTTAAAGCAATACAGCAATTATGCATATTAATTCGCTCATTGCATACCTAAGCCGCATGTTTCAGGAACTTTCAAATGGCAAAGAAGATGCGACCACAAGGGTTTTCAGCAGTAAAGTGAATTTTGCGAAAACAATATGCGATTACGCTAATTTTTGCATATCAATTAGCTCATTTGCACCTAAGCCGCATGTATCAGGAACTCTTTCACATGGCAAAGAAGATGCGCACCACCATGGGTTTCAATGCAGTGAAGGAATTTTGCGAAAAAATATAGCGATTACGCTAATTTTTGCATATCAATTAAGCTCATTTGCAATGTAATGCCCGACATATGCCTACATCCTAAAATCTGAGGTCGATAACTTTTTTACACCGCTTACCTTCCACCAAGTTACATCATTATACGCCTAACGGAACTACTCCATATAACTTGCACACAGCCCTTGCGGGGAAAGGGTTGTCATTTTGACCGGCCAAAAAATAAGCTATTATATTCATTATATGCAATAATGCAGCCAAAAGCTACAACATAATATTTTGGCACCTCACATTATCACCCTACCAAGTATGAAGTAATCGGGATTAGCGTTTAGCCAGCAGAGCATTTCAAAAAAGGTTAACCGAAATGTCTGAAAAATATGCAAATAAGCTAATTAAAATTCATGAATATGCAAATAATGCAGCCAAAAGCTACACATAATATTGCAGCACCTCACTCTATCATCCTATCAAGTTTGAAGTAAATCACGGATAGCGTTTAGCCTGCAGAGCATTTTAAAAAAGGTTAACCGAGTCATACGGACGGACATACACACGGACACACGGACGCACGGACACACAGAATTTGGACTAGTATGTGCCTCCATGAACATTCGTTCAGGCGACACAACAAGTGGTCCGTGAAGGACCGTGATGGAGATCAAATAAAAGATGGGAAAGACAAAGGTGCGTCATTTCTCAGGGTCAAGAGTAGGAGGTATGATGACTTTGTCATGAGTGCCATATGGCAAAAAATTCATCGTGAGTTCTTTTACAGAAATGAACCCCCTACCCTGCATAAAGTGCATGCAAGCGTCCGGGCAGACCCAGAGCTTCCAAACCGAAGTTGAGTATCTAAAAGATAATGAAAGAGCTGTGCTTTATGTATGCATCAAGAAAGAGGAATTTGTCCTGATTGAGCTATCATATATTAGAGATTGGAGACGTACATATCTGCGAAAGATTAACAAATTTCGAGAGGAACATAGGAACATAATATATACAGACGAGACTTGGGTGAATGCAGGGCACACCACATCCAAAACTTGGCAAGATGATACTGTGAAATCTACAAGAGATGCTTTTCTAAGGGGTTTGTCAACTGGGCTGAAGAACCCATCGGGGAAAGGTGAACGTTTGATATTAACATATGCAGGGAGCGGGGGGGGGGGGGGTTGTCAATGGGGCAGAATTAATTTTCAGAGCAAAAAAAGGAGAAGGGAACTACCACCAGGAAATGAACAGTCAAACATACGAAAACTGGTTTGCAAATAAACTTCTACCAAACATCCATGAAAAATCTGTCATAGTTTTAGATAACGCCTCATACCACTCAGCAAAGGGGGAATTGGTACCACGTCGAGGGAAAAAAGGATATTCAAGTATAAATGTGGGATATTTAATACTACAGCAGGGGACCAAATCCACTTTGTATATTTTGTGGATCTTGAAGAAGTAGTCAAGAAAAACTGTTAATAATTTAAGGAATTCTGACTTTCTATGCAATCTTGAAAATCTTCCTGAAGAAACGGCTCTGGATGCACATTTCGGCTGACAAGGGGGTAAAAGGGGGTTATAAAGGTCAATGAAGGAGGTCATCATCAGTAGATAAAACATTGCAATCTACTTGCACTTTTTGAAGGGAAAGACAACAGGCAAAACGTAGAAGCAGCCTTTGGTCCAGTATTGACTAAGCTGAAAAGTGTATGCAGCAACATATCCAGTCTAAACCTTCAAAGTCCTGTAATTACTGATCTGCCACCAAAAAGAAGACCCAACCAGGTAAGCTTAACAATTTTTTAATATTGCACGGTTGCCCATGGTTTGCAATAAGGCCAACAAAATTGTTCGCTTGTCCTCCGACTGACCCTGTTTTTTTTTAAATCAGGATTTTTTTTTTTTCTGTACAAAACAATAGTAAGTAAGTAAATGATCGTGCCGAGCAAGCTCGTGCGCGGAGTGCCCATCTCTCTTTCCTTAGCGTTTGGGCCAGGCTCCTCCGTATTATTTTTGCTGTGGGGGGTTCGCCACTCCTCCCACACAGCGAGTCTGTTACTTTCCCAGCATTTAATAATGCTGGTACCCATTTATGCACCAGGGTGGAGAGGAGTAATTGAGGTAAAGCACCTTACTCAAGGGCACAACACGTTGGCCGCAGTGGGACTCGAACCCACGACCTTGGAGTGTGGGCGAATGCTCAATCCACTGGACCACACGTGCCCTCTAAAAAAAAAATTGTAAGTAAACAATATCTAATTCCCTAAATTCCAGTAATTTTGTTCTTTCAGAATTTTCAAATGTTAAAAGTTTTGTAGTACACCAAAACAGCATTTTTAAACAGTTTATTGAAACTTCCCTTCCAAATTGTTTTAAAAAAGTAAAATCTTAAGATTGCCAAAATTTAGTCCTTATTTAGACTTCTACATTTACATTTTGACTACGATTTTAAAAAAATGTAAAAAGTTTTCCGACCAACCCTGGTGTACAAGGACAAAGAAATGACCACCAGCACCTCACAAAATGTTGTGGAGGGCAAACAGAAATATTTTGACCTAATTATACTTTAGCTACGTATGATTATGGTTTGCTATGTATTGAGAGAAAATAAGTAGGTTAAGGCCAATGATGTACCGTACTACTGAATGCAGCGAGCGATTGGCGTGCACAACACATATTCAATCTTTTTGTTATCCTTATATTTTGAGTTGTGTTTATGTTTGTTTGATTGATAACAGTGTCAGAGTAAGGCATGTGTGCGTTTTGCTCTGTCTCCTCCATTCAATACACTACAATATACTCTTATCATGTGACTAATCACCACAAACTTGTGATATTATATGCAGGTACTTTCGAAACACAATATACACTTGTTTACCTCGACAAATGCTATCTCAGTTAATATTTCTACAATGCCTGATAATAAACTGGACATTATTTGCAAAACTAGATGCCGTATTTTATCTTGCACGAATGTCAGGGCCGGAAATTCGACATGAACCCGCGAATTGGTTCGCCCAAAATTACACTTGCGCATGCGCGAGAACCAAAACGGGCTCGCGCAAAATTTGTGCACAATCAAACGATAAAAACAATACGCGATGTTATTTTTATTTCGACGAAAAATGAAAGATATCATAAATTCACTGATGTCAAAATAAGCACCAAAATAGTTGAAAATGTAAGTAATAAAGTTCCATATCATGACCCTTCCGCAAAGCGTTTCCACTTGCATGACTAACAGAATTATCAACATGTTTGCATTTTTGATCAATATCGATTACAAACCGATACGTAACTTCAAAGCTTGTTCCTCATTGGTTGTTGTTGACACTTACTGCGTTATTCTACCAATCACTTTCATGCACACTGAGCATGTCTGCTCGAATTGTGATGTCATAATCGGAAACATGCTTACTATGTACCCAAGATAAAAAGACCCTTGATTCCATGTGTAATTAATGTCATTTCCAGCAATTTTAGTTCATAATTTTAGGCAACAATATGCATATTTTAGAAAAAAAGATATTATCCCATTTGATAAATGTATACCGATAAATATTCAATGAAATTTTGGGAAAAATTTGAAAAGTGTTAAATAAAATCCTATCCAGGGGTATCGCAGAATGAGGTTTGTTTACGATCAAGCTTTTGACAGCTGATGAATTCTGAGCGAAGGACGCATTCGCCAGAGCTTTGACAACAGGTTTCTTGACAAAAAAGGACTCATACTGGGATACTGGGAGTTAAATAATTAATTGCATGATTTCATGATGTCGTCGTCATCGGCGCGATGTCGTCAAAATCAGTAGCAAAGGCTACAGTAAATCTGTGGCAGAGAGTGTAACTTCTAGTTACACATTTAAATACGATGTAGCAGCCGTGAGAGTTGTGAAGGCAACATGCATTGTATGCCAAATAAATTGTCAAAAATAAAGGATAAGTATAAAGGGAAAGTTGTCAGTGATGTACTGAAATATGGCGAAAGTGGAACAACGTACATCCACAAACCAAATTTGGAGAAGCATTTAAATTCTAAGGGGCACAATTTATTTTATGTATGGAGATTGAACGTGGTCAGCCTGTGAATACAAAGCAAAAAACAGTCGATCACAAACTTGAACCAGTTACTATTAGTGTTATTTAAGACTAGTACGCGTCAATTTCTTTATTTCAATATAATTGAGAATGTTTTTTGTTAGGTTCTCGTGAACTCCTTCTATGAGAACCTAAAAGCAGAGAACTTGAAGGTTCTAAAGGTTCTCGCAAAGGTCCTTTTGCGAGAACCTGTTCAGGTTCTCGCAAACTCCGACGAATTTCAGGGCCTGAATGTCGTAAATCTCGGTTATTATCTTACTCTTAACATAGATTTTTTCTCTCTTCAGATTCTTTACTAACTGAAAATCACAGAACTCTAAGACAAGTTAATGGAGAAAGAGGAAGGATTGAAGATCTCAACAAGAACCTATGGGAAAAAAGGATTAAATCCAAGCTTAAAAGCTGCACCCATGTTCTTGCCAAATTTGGGTCTTGCAGAGAAAAATGCAAGCAAAACCAATTAACTAGTGGAAGTATGATGTCTACAAATTTAATCTTGGCATATTTATGTACAAACAATACACTAATCAACAACTACCGATTTTTAATGGATATTTTACAAAAATATTCAATGTACAGAGTCATAATACCAGAAACCTCAATGACTATTATGTAAAGAAAACCAAAAGCTATATTGCATCCAGGAGTGTGAGGACAATGGGCCCTTTTCATTGGAATAATCTGCCATTCACAATAAAAAAATCAAAAAATTTTGGCATCTACAAAACTCAACTCAAACAAATTGGAGGTTAATGGCCGAACATTTTTAGCTTCGAGTGCATTGGCCAAAAATCAATGCACACACGCTCAGTTACACGACGAATAATGGCACAAGCCCGCAAACTGACGCAAGTGCATTGATGTTTGCCAATGCACGAGAAACTAAAAATATACAGACATTAACCTCATTCATAAACGTTATTACTGCAGACATTTTTAAAAGAAAGATCTGAATAGGCCTATGTCATGAAATCCAATGCAGGCTAATGTTTCTTATGAAAAGATGCACATCCCTGCCCATAAAATGAAACCAATCCAACGTCACGCATAAACGTTCTAAGCACTCTGCATGTGCTCATTACCATATACACAGTGCAATGACAAATATCAAAAGAGTTCATATCTTTGGAGGATGGATGGGCAACAAGTTTAACACCTTGTTCTGCAATGCAATATAGGGGTACTTGTGCACACCTCCTCATCACTTTCCTTACAACATTATCAAGTCATCCCAGAATTTGCAGTTAGAGCAGTATTCCATATGTTGGAATCTGGAGCATACAATGAGACTTTCGGGTACCTAGGAATCACTGACAAATAAATTACATGCCCATGGATGAGTGCAACTGACAAAGAGGCTCAAATTACCTCAATATGAAGGAGAATTACAACGCAGCAGGGATAAAAATTGGAAGATCCACTGCCAATCTTGTCAGGTAGAAGAGAATTCAATATTATACAATTCTGTCTAATAATTGTTTTATGACAAAGTTGGACAGTGCACTAAATGCCTAATAGTTTTTCACGCATTTATCATGACGTAACATGGTGCAGAAAAAGGATGTGGTATTCCATTCTAATGATATCAACCAACAACTGACTTGCAAATACCCAGCCAAGAAACATTTGTTTCCAAAGCAAAGATGCAGTGTGAAAAAGCTGGTGAGTTAGTGTGCATGGTTACAATGGACATGCACTGCAACTGTTCAGGGGAACTCGGTAAGTGATGCTTCCAGATATGCTTACTGCTTTTCTTAGCCTCTGTCCTCGATTAGTAGTAAATACATTTAGTAGTTTGCTATTTGGATGTTCAGAAACAGATCTGTCAAAGGCCTGTGAAGACTATCTTCAAAATGGACCATCTAAGTTTTGTGATGGAGATGCTTTTGTCATGCTAGAAGGTCATCCTTTCTACCTGTTCAGTAGTTTACTGTTAGTTATCGAACTGCTTCTTCATAGCACTGTTTTGCTTGATGGTGAGTTTTAACATGACTAGTATTGTCAAAACACTGCCTATGCCATTTTACAGACTTTATCATCAACATGATCTTGTCTTCCCTGGATAACCTTTGTGATGTCAGTGTTCTTGTTTCTCTGTAGTTTGCTCTTTGCTGGACATAGGATATGAATTTTTCATATCAAGATTCAGATGGCTGTTGAACCAGCTTCCCTTTTGTCTTCTGACATTTAATCCAGTATTGAAATTTAGACGAAGCTTTTTGGCACATGGTCCAACCTGAACTAAGGGTTCCATACTGGTGACATGTAAAGAAGAAGAAAACAGTATGAAACAAACTGTACTCTGTAACAGATCTGACTTCAAAACAGGCTAGGTGATCTTTAACCCCCAGTTCCCACTCCCCCCCCCCCCCCCCCCCCCCCCCCCAGGCAAAAGAAAAAATGAGGGATTTGGGGCAAATTTGAGGCCCAAAATCACCAAATTTTGGCAAAAATCAGCAATTTTGGGACAAAATTGGATAAAAATCTCCCATTTTTAAAAATGTTTTGCCCCCCCCCCGAATTTCACTGTTGCCCCCAAAAATTTTCACTTTCCCCCCTGTTTTCCCCCTCAGAAAAAAGAGGTCTAGCGCCACCACTGATGATGATGGGCAGGAAGAACAGTGTTGAAGCTGTATGGAAACGTGCACATCAGCCCCCGTTTAGTTCGTGTTCACTGTATGGTGCATTGACTTGCATTGGCTGTAGCAAACACCTATTCCGATATCCCTGGCTTCAAAGAGTATCATTGGCTCCTATGTTGATATACGATACTTGTGCAAACATCATCCCGTCACACCGGCATTCTTTTCTACATTCCACTCCATTCTTTGCTGTCTTTTCATGTAAATTTTCGCATACAGATATTTTCGCGATTTTAACAGTTTTGCCAAATGCGCGAGAATTTAAATTCACGGTATTGACATCAATGCAATACAAATCTATTGGAAAAAGTTATTTTCGCGAGTTTTAAATTTTTGCCTTTTTATGTTCCCTCGTGAAATTCGCGAAACTAAAAACCTCACGAAAATTTCAACTTATACAGTATACCAAGGACAGCAACATTGTGCTGGCTTTCTTTTCCACATTTTACTTCATCTAGGATGGGATTGATCAGCCGGTTTCCCTGGCCATGCCTGTGTTATGTGTACAATGATTGAAATTATTGTTTATTGTGAATATTCCTGTTTAATTGTATAATGTATTTAACTCAGATGGTCGTGGTTTAACTTAACAATATTAACAATTAAATTGCATCTGTAATTGGGCTATTCCCTAAAAATTATGCACTGTTTTTTGAAACTCAACCATTTCCTTTGATATATAGTTCAGAAGAGCAAACTTAGTGCTACCAATTAATATTTTGTTTATAAAATTTAATGAAACATTGTCTACTTTTCTAGAAGTGTTATACCCAACCAAATAGTGGCAATTATTCATAGGAAGAGGTCCGCCAAAGTAGTTAAAGATCCCCATGGCCACTGCAACACTGGAGAAATTGGACGCAGAAGTCAAGTCAAGCCTATATAACCTTACAGAACAGCAGCTAAGAGATGTCTGCACTCATCTCAAGATCGTGGAAAATACCGAGGCCAAACAACACCATGGCCTGGTGAAACACGTCAACCGCCACCTGGACAGTGACAAAATAGAACAGCTACCGGATAAGGAAAAGATGACAGGACCAGCCCCAGAACCAGCCACTTCCACCAATCAGGCCAATGATCTGAAGATGGCATTTGATCTTGCTGCTGCCATGAACAAGCAAGAGTTTAGGTTCATGGTCAGATAGGGGTGCCTGGCCAGCTAAATAAGTTAACATTTCAGAGCCTAATTTGCTATAAAAAGAACGTATTAAGAAAAAGTACTAGCCAGAAGAAGTGGCAAATGCCATGATCAGAGCCGTGGGGTGTGGTATATGCCACACCGAGAGTTGCTGGAAGGTAAAGCAGATCTGAACTGCCCTCTTCAGAGTGGTGTTTTGCTTGATGGTGAGTTTTAACATGACAAGTATTGTCAAAACACTGCCTATGCCATTTTGCAGACTTTATCATCAACATGATCTTGTCTTCCCTGGATAACCTTTGTGATGTCAGTGTTCTTGTTTCTCTGTAGTTTGCTCTTTGCTGGACATAGGATATGAATTTTTCATATCAAGATTCAGATGGCTGTTGAACCAGCTTCCCTTTTGTCTTCTGACATTTAATACAGTATTCAAGTTTGGACGAGGCTTTTTGGCAAATGGTCCAACCTGAACTAAGGGTTCCATATAGGCATATAAGTGCATGTAGTTATCAACAGAAAATCTTAAGTTTAGTGTTTAGACTGTGACGAGACTAAAGATGGCCTTATATTGAATATTGTTAATGAACTTGAACTTATGTGCCAACAGAAAGCTTAGGCCTCCATACTGCCAAGATCGCTTCTGTGAGTAGTGATGGTGCCTGCACAATAATGGGCAGAAAGACCGGTGTTCAAAGGAGAACCGTACTAAGAATAACTTATAGAATATACACTATAAAAAATAATTATTGAACACATATCGAGTGGTTTCATGGAAAAACGGAATTATACTAACCGTAAAAATGAATTAAAACATTTTGTCTGACCACGCGCTATTTGAAATTCGCGCTATTGTATATGGGATATGTATATGTGTTATGCGATACCAACGGCACAGTAGCGTCATCTTCTCACGTGACGCTTTCATGATGTGCATATCCTATGGCATTTATGACGCAAACGTGCCGGCGGTATCGCATAACACGTTATACAATAGCGCGAATTTTAAATAGCGCATGGTCAGACTAGACCGTTTTAATTCATTGTTATGGTTAATATAATTCTGTTTTTTGATGAAACCACTCGATATGTGGTCAATAATTATTTTATAGAGTATATTGTATAATATTATCCATTGTACGGGTTCTCCTTTAAGCTGTATGGAAACGTGCACATCAGCCCCCGTTTAGTTTGTGTACACTGTATGGCGCATTGACTTGCATGGGCTGCAGCAAACACCTATTCCGATATCCCTGGCTTCAAAGAGTATCATTGGCTCCTATGTTGATATAGCGATCCTTGTGTGCAACCATCATCCTCGTCACAACACCGCATTCTTTTCTACATTCCACTCCATTCTTTGCTGTCTTTTCATGGTAAATTTTCGCATAGCTATATTTTCGGGGCTATTTAAACGTTTTGCCAATACGTGAGAATTTAATTTCATGGTATTGACATCAATGCAATACAAATCTAATTGGAAAAAGTTATTTTCGCGAGTTTTTATTTTCGCGTTTTTTATGTTCCCTTGTGAAATTCGTCGAAAAAAAAACCCTCCGAAAATTTCACTTATACAGCAACCAAGTACAGTCAACATTGTGCTGGCTTCTTTTCCACCTTCTATTCATCTAGGATGGGATTTGATCATCCGGTTTCCCTGGCCATGCCTGTGTTATGTGTGCGATGTTGACATTATTGTTATTACTATACAAGCATTTTAATTTATTTATAATTGTAAAATGTATTTAACTCAGAAGGTCGTGGTTAACTTACAATATTAACAATTAAAATTGTCATCTGTAATTGGGGGGCATTTCCCAAAATTATGCACTATTTTTTAAACTAACCATTTATGTCAGATTCTCCTGCTGTCTGGACTAGGCTCTCATTTATGTGAAGGTGTTGAAAGAACAAAAGGGCTAGTTATAGTTCAGAAGAGCAAAACTTAGTGCTACCTACTATATTTTGTTTATTAAATTTAATGAATAAACATGGTTCTACTTTCTAGAAGTGTTTTTTAGACTCCATAACCATAATAGTGGTAATTATTCAGTAGGAAGAGGTCCGCCAAAGTAGTTAAAAATTGGACGCAGAAGTTTTTTTTCAAGCCTATACAACCTTACCGAACAACAGCTAAGAGATGTCTGCACTCATCTCAAGATCGTGGAAAACACCGAGGCTAAACAACATCACGGCCTGGTGAAGCATATCAACCGCCTGGACAGCGACAAAATAGAACCTACCGGATAATGGAAAAGCTGTCCTAGAGGATCTGAAGAAAGATATAAAGATGAGACAGGACCAGCCCCAGAAACAGGGCCAATTCCACCAGCCAGGCCAATGATCTGAAGATGGCATTGGATCTTGCTGCCGCCATGAACAAGGGAGAGTTAGGTTCATGGTCAGATCGGGGTGCCTGGCCCAGCCAGTCAAGTGGACATTTCAGAGCCTGATCTCCAATAAAGGCAGATTTAAGAAAATGGTACAAGCTGAAGAGAGTGGGTAAATGCCAGATCAGAGCCGTTGGGGTGTGGTATGCCACTCCGAGAGTTGCTGGAAGTTACGACAGATCTGACATTGCCACAGCTAAAGAGATTACTGCGCAGCCACTACAATGAAAAAGATGCCACGACTTTCCCTATCAAGAGCTGACGGCGGCCCGTACCTACCCAAAGAATCACCTCAAGAACTTTCTGAACAGGCTGATGAATGCTGCTAGGCAGCGTGTTCTAAATTTAGGACTCACACCCCTTGTGTAATAAAAATTAGTGTTTGTCACACCCATCCTCAGTTTGACACCTGAACAAGATGGATTGATAGAAATTTTGAGATGGAAGTGTGAGTGC
This sequence comes from Ophioderma brevispina, assembly GCA_023653785.1. Classification (NCBI taxonomy): domain Eukaryota; kingdom Metazoa; phylum Echinodermata; class Ophiuroidea; order Amphilepidida; family Ophiodermatidae; genus Ophioderma; species Ophioderma brevispina. The sequence continues at coordinate 85,667 of JAMKCH010085043.1, forward strand.
AATCATCCTAACACCATCCACACAAAATAGGACATCCAGCTACCTTCACATACAATATTAAATGTGCTAGGTCAAAGTAACAACAAAAAATTTCTAAAGATGATAAAAGCAGATCCTCAATGTTCAGTTGACAAAACTCAATTTAGACCACCAATCAGGGGTAGTGCTAGGTATTATAAAATCCGAGCCCTTAGCTACATGAAATTTCCAAATTTGGGTCCACAGTAGCCAACTAAAAACACAAGTATGGTCTGCCTCTGCCTGTAGGGACTTTAATCAAACCTGTTTTCACGACTAGCAAAAGATGATTTTTTGAAGAAGTGCTGCATGGCAAATGCCGAAAGAAAGCACACACATGCTATTATAAACTGATTTGGGACAGATGTAGCAAGCAAGTTATGTTGAGTCTGAGAAATTGAGGATAAACCTATAGTGCTGCTCATATTTTAATGATAAACTGCAGAAGTGTTTAGATGTGATAAAGCAACTTGAGATGGAGCCTGGTATGTTTACTACAAAAGAGTGCAGGAACGTGAAAATCTCGCATCAAAGACTTGGATCATAAATCCAAAATGAACAAAAGAAATGGCAAAACATTTAAGGGTAGTGAGAAGAGGCTTCATGGACTATTGAAAGTCAAAGAAGGAAACTGCATGCGTGTAGCCCAGGAGCCCGCACCTTGGGTGCGGCTCCTGCCTTTTTTCAACAATTTCAGCTTATTCAATCCTTTTTCTTCATTTCTCTTTTTTTGCATCTTTCAATTGTAAAGATTTTTTTAATTACTTTTTTCAAAAACCCCCTCCCATCCCCCCCGTTGCACACACCCTCCACACCCCCCTGGCTATGTGCAGTTATTGGCTGGTATTCTGAAAGGGAGACTAACTTTAGTCCTGGGTTTAAACCAGGGTTAGTCCTACAAGAGTGGACTTTTTTCCTTTCAACATACTATGAAAGGTTAAATTAACAGGTAAGAAAACTCCTCATGGATGGGTCATTCCAAACCATCCATGAGGACTTTTCTCACCTGTTTGGCAACAACCTCAGAGTATTTTAAAAGAAAAAAGGTCCACCTTGTAGGACTAACCCTGGTTTAAACCCAGGACTAAAAGTAGTCTCCCTTTCAGAATACCAGCCATTATGTCTGTCTGTACGTCTCTGTGCCAGACATATTGAAAGCAAATCCTGATGCACCGGTGAAAACAACTCAAATAAATGTACATGAATTGGTGTCCTCATAACCTGAATTTGTAACTAAAACCGGGCGAATCTTACAGCAGTTGACAAAGCTGGAGCTGGCTTTGCGCTCAGTCTTTTCTTTATATGAGGTTCTACTTTTTTTTAAATCTCAGACAGGCACTATTACCCATAAAAGAACATGCCATTGCATCATTGTTAACGTCGCTGCACCGAACCAAAAACCTAAATCAGCCACGCATGATACAAAATAGACCGCTTTATACCCGTAAACCACCAACCTCCCATAAACAGAGCAAGACCCGCCGTTCAACTGGCACTAAACCCCCAAGCACCACTCGCCGCACAACCTGCCGTAAACCCTCAACCACCACCCGACGGACAACACGCCCCTGTACAAAACCCCTCGATACGGCAGTCCGTGCAACCTGAGCTCAACCCTCAATCACCACCTGCCGCACAAACTTCACCAGAACGGCCACTCAAGCGCAGGCACAACCTGCCCTAGATCCGCAATCACCACCCGCTGTACAACATGTACCTGTACATAACCATCCAGCATCACCCGTCGAACAACCTGCACCCGCACAAAATCCCCCGGCACTGGTTGCCGCACAACCTGGCATAAACCCCCTAGTACCACCAGCCACACATCCTGGGCCTGCACAAAACCATCCAGTACCACCCGTCGCGCAACTTGCACCCGCACAAAATCCCCCGGCACTGGTTGCCGCACAACCTGGCATAAACCCCCTAGTACCACCAGCCACACATCCTGGGCCTGCACAAAACCGTCCAGTACCACCTGTCGCGCAACTTGCACCCACACAAAATCCCCCGGCACTGGTTGCCGCACAACCTGGCATAAACCCCCTAGTACCACCAGCCGCACATCCTGGGCCTGCACAAAACCACCCAGTACCACCTGTCGTGCAACTTGCACCCGCACAAAATCCCCCGGCACTGGTTGCCGCACAACCTGGCATAAACCCCCTAGTACCACTAGCCACACATCCTGGGCCTGCACAAAACCATCCAGTACCACCCGTCGCGCAACTTGCACCCACACAAAATCCCTCAGCACTGGTTGCCGCACAACCTGGCATAAACCCCCTAGTACCACCAGCCACACATCCTGGGCCTGCACAAAACCGTCCAGTACCACCCGTCGCGCAACTTGCACCCGCACAAAATCCCCCGGCACTGGTTGCCGCACAACCTGGCATAAACCCCCTAGTACCACCAGCCACACATCCTGGGCCTGCACAAAACCGTCAAGTACCACCCGTTGCGCACTTGCACCCGCACAAAATCCCCCGGCACTGGTTGCCGCACAACCTGGCATAAACCCCCTAGTACCACCAGCCACACATCCTGGGCCTGCACAAAACCGTCCAGTACCACCCGTTAAATTTACCAATAAACGTTAGAGTACGATTGTTAAATCATCAGAGGTGCAAAATAATTCCAATTATATTTTAACCACGTTCAGTTTTTGAATCATACTCCATATTTTTTTCTGGAAAATTCCCTAACCTCTATTTCAGTTTTCGTTTTTCTTTGATCTAATACATTGAGATTGGTTTTAATAAATTATCGGAAAAGATCACTAATGTCGGGGGTTATTGCAATACCAGAAGTTTGATAAGCTTATGAATTGGTGAAAATATTATCAATGAGAGTTGCCGATTTCAAAGTGATTCTGGTTGGTTTTGTTATGCTTGGATACAATGAATGTGAGGTAAGAATATTAACAAAATCATTAGGGTGAGTGTTGGGGTTGAGGCTCACATTTAGACAATGAAGTTGTTTTACTATTGAGTACCTTTCCCCCAACTCCCCGGATTGTTAGTATAGAGTCTAATACAATGTGTTTTTGATATAAATCAAGCTTGGTTTATTTCCACAGAGCGGAACATCCAGAATACAAGGAGGAGTTTAAAAGCAAAAAAAACCCAATCCTTAAAGAATGTTCTATACCTGGGGTTTATCGGACATAGAGGACCAATTCAAAAATCATATCTTTATTCTCTAAGTTGAAGAATTAAAAGATGGCGAGTGAGGAATGTAAAGTTGGAAAATTAGTAGTTGGGGATGGGAAGTTGAGAATGAAGGCGAGGAGCTGTGGATGAGGAATTAAGGGATGACAAATGTTAAATAATTGTAAAGCTAGGAATAGGAAAGCAGGGATGGGAAGTTTCAGGATAAAGAATTAAGGGATTTGAGTTTGAGGACAAGATGGAGACAAACAAGATGTAGGGTTGGGAAAATTGGAGGATTGAGACTGATGGGATGTGGGATGGGGATTTGGATAAGGATATGGGAAGTTCAGGATGAGAAGTTAAAGATAGATGGGTTGGTGGGGATGGGAAGCTAAAGGAGAACAGTACTGCATTCTTGAGGTTGGCTTTGTTTGCAAATCGATAGCTTGCTGATCATAGATGATGGTTAGAACTTCAGTTCCATTAAAACTGTTAACATCCAGGTCCATCCTAGATTACAGCGGACATTGGCACTTCAACAGAACAGTAATGGATTCTATGTCACTGGGACACACAAATTTCCTTAATAATAGAGTCTAAGCTGCTGGTTTTTGGCAATCTACTCACTCTATATATGTATCCGGGTCTAAATTTCTTTCCAATGACATGTCCGATGTCATCAGTGATGACTCATTGAAAGATAAACCTCCCCTAGTCTTTGTCGAAGCTACTAGTCATGCTGCTGCTATTTGGCAATCTACTCACTCTTTATACATAGTCTAAATTTTCTCAGAGATGATATTTTTTGCTAAGTGCAAAGAATGAAACTCATATGGAAGAAGCTGTCAACTGGATATCCACACAGATTTTGGAAGAGGATGATAATATTCCTCTTGCCCATGAATATCATACACATACATTAAAACTTAAGCTTGCATATAAAAAGACACAAGTATGGATTGTTATCTGAAGGCATAGTACAACCAATGCAATGATGAACAGAAAAGATTCCAGATGATAGATGACATAGGTACAAAATGCATTCCGTAACTTTCAATGGATTCCTAACAGCAGCGAGCAAGGAATACACGTCAAAAATTGCGGGTACTTGGCTTCCTCAAAGCATAAAGTTGAACTTCCCAAGATGAGGAAGTAAGAGGACCAAATGGTGACTAGGAAAGAGACCTTGATCACACACTTCTTTGAAAACCCTTTAAGGCCAAACAGGAAAAACATTGCAGCCTGAAAAACCTGCATGCCATGAGAGAAGGTCATAAAAGACAAACTTCAGAAGGAAAACAGTGAGCTGCAGACCAAGTTGAACAATCTTGAGAAAGAAATCAGAGGCTGAGGCTGGCTTACAAAAGATACTCAAATGAGCTCTAAGGATTGCACCATCGTTTGAGATGACACATATAATCACAAAGGACAAAGCTATACATCTGTGGAAGGTTAAAGACACAAAGACCAAAAAGAGCTGGCACAGGTTACTTATCCAAAACAAGGGGATCAAGAATATCAAACAAATGTAATAAGTTACAGCCATCAGTCTATCTTATGCACTAACACACACCTGTAACGTCATGGCATTGCTTTGTTGCTCCATTATTTTGCATGAATGTAGAGTTAGAACAATGACACTCAATTCGTCAATGTTGAATGGAGACGTTTTATGCAAGTCTCCATTCGTCCATTTATGAATGGCACATTTTGTTTTAACACTACATCTGTATGCAAAATAAGGAGTTCTGAAGAATATACAAAAAATTACAAAAAATATTCAATGTTGGCTCAAACAACTATTAATTACACTCAAAAGAAAATCACCATTAGGCCTATATAGGGGTATGTCAAATGTGTGAAAATTAACATTTGGGTATATGAGCCAGGGTGGGATAATTTTTTCTTTTGTTTTGGTTGTTGTTAGATAAATTGAATATTTCAGTTATTTTTTTTATTGTCCATTGTTATTAATCTTGTAGCATGTTAAAATTGTTCATTTCACTTAGAGTATTAATATTGTGTAAATATGCAATATCGCCGGTCAGTATTTTATTCCTATTCAATCTTTTTGTTATGTTATATTTATTTTGGGTTGTGTTTATGTTTGTTTGATCGATGACAGCGTCAGAGTAAGATGTGTGTGCATTTTGCTCCATCTTCTCCGTTCAATACACTACAATCAATATCAAGTGACTAATCACTGTGGACTGGTGTGATATTATACGCGGATACTTTCGAAACATGAGTACACGATATACACTCATTTACCTCAACAAAAAGCTATCTCAATTAATATTTCTACAATGGCCTGATGATAAACTGGGCATTATGGCTTGTAAAACTAGATGCGTATTTTATTTTACATGAATGTCGTAAAACTCGGCTATTATCTTACTCTTAACATAGTAAAGATTCTTAAGACAAAATATACACTTGATGACTAAACTCACAGACAAGGAACTGTAAGACAATGTAATGAGAAAGAGAAGGATTAAATATGTCAACAAGAAATATTGGAAACCGAGGATTAAATCTAAACTCAAAGCTGCATCCATGTTCTTGCAGTAATTTGGGTCTTGCCGAGAAAAATGTGATTAAACTATCAAACTTGTGTAAGACCCACAAACTTGATATTAAATATGATGTCTACAAACTTAATCTTGGCATATTTATGTACAAACAATACACTAGTTAACAACCACTGATTTTTTAATGAATATTTTACAATATATTCAATGTACATAGTCATCAAGGGACAAAATACTTTTGGGGCTACGGGAGCTATTTGAGCAAATTCTGCCCAAAAGTAGCCCTCCCCCCCCTAGTGCATTACATAGGCCAAAATTTCTCTTGGGAGCTATTTTGTGAAAACTGGGGGCTAATCGCCCTTAGCCCTCGTTTATTTTGTGCCCTGATAGTCATAATACCAGAAACCTCAATGACTATTATGTAAAGAAAACCAAAAGGCAATATTGCATCCAGGAGTGTGAGGACAATGGTCCCTTTTCATTGGAATAATCTGCCATTGACAATCAAAAAATCAATTAATGTTGGCATCTTTAAAACTCAACTCAAACGAATATGAATATTTTGCTTCAAGGGAATTGGCCCAAAAAATCATGCAACACACGCTCAGACGACGAATAATGGTACAAGCCCCGCAGGGTCGAGTGCCATTAGGAGTCTGGTCAAACTAACGCAAGTGCATTGATTTTTGCCAATGGACGAGAAACTAAAACAGACATTTAACTTCATTCATAAAGGTTATTAAGCGGGCATTTTTAAAGCAAACATCTGAATCGGCCTATGTCATGAAATCCAATGCAGTAGGCTAATGTTTCTAACTAAAAGATGCACATACCCACCCACAAACAATGAATCAATCTAACATCGCGCGTAAACGTTCTAAGCACTCCGCATACGCTCATTAACATACGTATCGTGCAATGACAAATATCAATGCATGATTTTGTCCAATCATATTTCTTCTCTCACATTAAACATTTTATGAATATGTTATATGACTTCAAGGCATATATTGATTTTTTGATGGACAAAAGGAAGTTAATCTTCCAATGTTATAAATTTTTAAAGCTTGTTTTATCAGCATTTCAAATCTGCACATATCTCAACATAAAATTTTCCGCCTTTATCCGGGTTTCGTGGGAGCAGGTCATAAATCCCCATGTGCCATGCATCCCCTGGATTCATTCCACTAGTCCTAGGCCTGCATAAGGTATTGACCAATGAAGAGTGCGGCAGAAAAATTTCTGAACAGAAGAGTTCATATCTTTGGTGGATGGATGGGCAACAAGTTTAACACCTTGTTCATGCAATTCCATATTGTTTACTTGTCACACCTCATCAACACTTCCTTACAACATTATTCAGTCATTCCAGAATTTGCAGTATTCCATATGTTGGAATCTGGAGCATACTATAAGGCTTTCGGTACCTAGGATCACTGACAAATAATTATCATGTCCCATGGATGAAGTGCAACTTACAAAGAGGCTTCAGTTCTAAATTATGAATGATATTACAAACACAGCAAAGGATAAAAATTGGAAGATCCACTGCCAATCTTGTCAGGTAGAAGAGATGATTGTTTGGGTGGAACAAATTCAAAAATTAACGATTCTGTCTATATTGTTTTTAAATCACAAAGTGGGACAGTGCACTAAATGCCTAATAGGTTTCACACATTTATTATGACGTAACATGGTGCAGAAAAAGGAGGTGGTATTCCATCTAATGATATTAACCAACAGCTGACAGGCAATACCCAGCCAAGAAAATTTGTAGCCAACAAAGCAAAGATGCAGTGTGAAAATGCTGTGAGTTAGTGTGCATGATTACAATGGTCATGCACTCAACTGTTCAGGCAAACATCGGTAGGCGATGTTTCCATAAATGCTTTACAGCTTTCTAGCATCTCTGTCTCGTTAGTAGTATACATTTAGTAGTATGCTACTGGGAAGGGTCCTGGACAAATGCAGAAAACAAGAAATTTCCAAGTTGGGGGTCCACAGTACCCAGTCCACTTTGACATACATCACATCAAATCACTTGGTTTTTGTCACCATGAGCACATTTGTGTAACACCACCTCATAGTTTAAATGACTTTTTTTGCAGAGTACAAAGTGCAGTTTCTTTTTAAAAAAATACATCGGTCCTCGGACCGCATGTGACGCCTGCCACCACAGTTTGTAATGATAGGTCTCATATGACCTTTGACCTTGGCATATGACCTTTGACCTTGGCATGTGACCTTTGACCGCATCACAATGAGAATCCAATGTTCCCCCCAACCGATGAATCAAGTTTGGTTCCAATTGAACTTCAGCTTTTCAATTTAGGTCAATTTTACATTTTACAACTGACCTCACTGAACTTTGACCTTGGGATGTGACCTTTGACCTCATCAGCAATGTGGGATCCCATGTTTGGTTTAAATCCATCAAAGTATGCGGATATTACAGGCAAATGTTAACCTTTTCACAAGGCATTGGGGGCGACCAAAAAATCATCATGATGGTTCAGTGTTTACCTCTGAGACATTTGAATGTATTATGTTTGGAAACCTAATATAAACCTTTTTTAAACTTGTTTTTTTATCAAGTGAAACAACATTCGGGTCAAGCAAAAACTAGGAAGAAATAAACTTGAACTATTGGGCCATGGCCAAAAGATGTGCAGTTCAAGACATCTAAAAAATGAGAATAAACATTTGAAATTGTTGAAAAAAAAGGTCTAGGCGGAATAGGCGCTGACGACAAGACGGTGATACCCTCCAAAACATTTTTGGATTTGCCATTTATGAAAAATTGGTGTCTGCGGTGATCACCAGGTTCATTGACTGAAGACACATCCAATGCATGAGGATGTCCCCTGGTGGACCTGACATGTGGGTACGAAGTACAAAAATTGACCCAGTACAACTGAAAAACGCAGTATGCGTCTGCCTCTGCTGTCAGGACTTAATCAAACCTGTTTTCACCAACTAGTCAAAGATGATTTGTTGAAGAAGTGGCTGCATGGCAAAGCAGAAAGCAAAACAAATGCCTATATAAACTGATTTGGGACAGATGTAGCAAGCAAGTTATGTTGATCTAGAGTATTTGAGGATACAACCTATAGTGCTGCTTCATATTTTAAATGAGGACTTGCCGAAGTGTTTAGATGTGATAAAGCAACTTGCGATGGAGCCATGGTAGGTTACTACAGAAGAGTGCAGAGAACGCGAAAATCTCCATCAAAGACTTGGACATAAATCCAAAAATGAAAAAAAGAAATGGCAACATTTAAGGGCAGTGAGAAGAGGCTTCATGGAGGGGGGGGGGGGGTATTTGAAAGTCAAAGAAGGAAACTGCATGCGTGTAGCCAGGAGGCCGCAACCCTGGGGTGCGGGCTCTGCATTTTTCAAATTTAAGCAATTTCAATGCTTTTTCTCATTTCTCTTTTTTGGAATTTTCAATTTGTAAAGATTTTTTAATTACAAAATCTTTTCAAAACCCTCCTCCGGTGCGCACGATCCCTCCACACACCCCTGGCTATGTCCAGTATTGCTGTATTATGAAAGGGAGACTAACTGTAGGCCTGGGTTTAAACCAAGGTAGTCTACAAGAGTGCGCTTTTGTTCCTTTCAACATACTATGAAAGGTTAAATTAACAGGTAAGAAAAACTTCCTCAGGCTGGGTAGGATGGGCTAGAATGGACATCCATGAGGAATGTTTCACATGTTATGGCACACCTTCAAGAGTATTTAAAAGAAAAAAAGTCCACTCATGTAGGAATAACCGGTTTAAGCCCAGGACTAAAGTTAGTCTCCCTTTCAGATACAGCCAGTATGTCTGTCTGTACGTCGCGGTGCCGACATATGAAGCCAAAAATCCTGATGCACCGTGAAAATAAACTTCAAATAAATGACATGAATTGTGTGTCCTCATAACCTGAATTTGTAACTAAAACCGGGCGAATCTTACAGCAGTTGACAAAGGCTGGAAGCCGGATTTGCGCTCAGTCTTTCTTTATTATAGGTTCTACGTTTTTTTAAATCTCAGACAGGCACTATTGCACCAGAACAAATGCCATTGCCAGTTGTTAAGTCGCTGCACCGAAACCAAAAACCTAAATCAGCCCGCATGATACAAAATAGGGACCGCTTATACCGTAAACACCAAACCTCCATAAACGGAGCACGACCCGACGTTAACTGGCACTAAACCCCAAGCACCACTCGCGCAAACACCTGCGTAAACCCTTCAACCACCACCTGACGGACACACGGCCCCTGTACAAAACCCTCGGTACGGCATCGGGCAACCCTGAGCTCAACCCTCAATCACCACCTGCCGCACAAACACTTACCAGCACGGTTGCAGCCGCAGCACAACCTGCCCTAGATCCGCAATCACCACCCTCCTGTACAACTGTACCTTACATAACCACCAGCATCAACCCAAACCCCCCAACACCCCACCCCACCCCCAGCTCGAACAACCTGCACCGCACAAAACCGCCCGCAAGGGCCGCAGCACACACCTGGATAAACCCTAAACCACCCCTGACGACAACACGCCTGCACAACCCCTGAGTACGGCATAGTGCAACCTGAGCTCAACCTCCAATCACCACCTGCCGACACACACTACCAGCACCGGTTGCAGCGCAGCACAACTGCCCTAGATCCGCATCACCACCCGCTGTACACATGTACCTGCACAAACCATCCAGGCATCACCCGTCGAACAACCTGCACCCGCAACAAAAACCTCCCGCACGGGCCGCAGCACACCTGGCATAAACCGCAACTACCACAGCTCGCACCATCTGGCCTGCTCAAAACCGTCCAGTACCACCTGTCGCGCACGTGCCACCCACAAATCCCCAGCATGGTTGCCGCACAACTGCATAACACCTAGTACCACTAGCCACACATCCTGGCTGAACAAAAACCGTCCAGTACCAACCGTCGCGCAACTGCACCCGCCACAAAATCCACCCGCACTGTTGCGAACACACCTGGCATAACCCCCTAGAAATACCACTAGCCACACACTGGGCCTTCACAAAACCATCCAGTAGCAACCCGTCGCGCAACTGGCACCTGCACAAATCCCAAGACGGGCCGCAGCACAACCTGGCATAAACCCGCAACTACCACCAGCCGCACATCCTGGCCTGCACTAAACGTCCAGTACCACCAGTCGCGCAACTTGCACCCGCACAACATCACCGGCACTGGTCGCCGAAACAACCTGTATAACCCCCTAGTACCACGGCCGCGCATAGGGGCCTGCACAAAAAACGTCCAGTACCACCCGCGGCAACTTGCACCCGCACAAAATCCCCCGGCACTGGTTGCCGCACAACCTGGCATAAACCCCCTTAGTGGCTTCGCGTCTCGGGGGGGGTTGGGGGTGAACGTCATGACGCAACTTTGCATGCGCTCTAGCGTTTGGGGGGGGGGGGGGGGGGGGGGGGGGGGGGGGGGGGGGGGGGGGGGGGGGGGGGGGGTTTGCGCCACCGTTGTTTCGCGTGCGTAAATGCTGGAATGCCAGGCGACGCGTGGTTTCCGGTGCAAACACCTAACACGCGCAGTGACGTAACCCCAAAACTAGATGAAACAAAAAGTATAGTACACAGCCACACATCCTGGGCCTGCACCAAAACCATCCGTACCGCCCGTCTGGCAACCTCCTTTACTACCAACCCTGTTCCAAAATACATTTAGTAGTATGCTTACTGGGATGGTCTTGGTTTGACAAATACAGAGAAAAACGAGACACGATTAATGTTCTCGACGCAACATGCCTATTGGGGAGCTTTTGCCCACTACCGCTGAGCCACACGCTACGGTCCACTTTGAGAAATAGCACTCACATCAAATCACTTGGTTTTGTGCTGTGCAAACCATGAGCAAATTTGGTTGTACCACCCATCATCGTAGGTAAATGACTTTTTTTGCAGAGTACATAAGTGCAGTTTCTTTTAAAAAAATACCATCGGTCCTAGGCTACCGAATGTGTCGCCTGCCCCCCAGTTTTATGATAGGTTCATATGACCCTTGACCTTGGCAACTATGACCTTTTGAACTTGGCATGTGACCGTGACCGCGATCAACAAATGAGGACTCCAATGTTTTGCCAGCGATGAATCAGTTGGTTCCAATTGACACTTCGCTTTCAATTTAGGTAAAATTTTACATTTACAAATTGACATCACATGACCTGATGACCTTGGCGACCTCCCTTGTGCTCTTGCGGTCGACTCTGTTGCCAATCCTGTGTCAGTGTCATTCTCAGCAAATGTGGGATCCATGTTTGGTTTTTAAATCCATCCAAGTAGCGATCAATTCTCAAGGGCAAAATGTTACCCTTTTTCACAACAGGCAGGCGACACAAAAACTATTTGCATTAACACATCAGAAGTGTCAACTTTAGGCTGTATACCTTCTTTCGGACTCATTTTGACGAGCTGTATTATGCTATGTGTAAAACCTAACATGAAAACCTTTTACTGTTAAAACTTGTGTTGTTTTAATCAAGTGAAACCACCTTCGGGGGGTCAAGCAAAAACTAGGAAGAAAAAACTGAACGTATTGGGCCTGGCCACAAATCTGTGACACAGGTCAAGACATCTAAAAAAAGAGAATAAACATTTGAAAACGTGGTTGTAAAAAAGGTCCTAGGCAGGAATAGGCAGCTGACTGACAAGAACGGTTTGATTAACCTCCAACTATATTTGGGATTGCCAATTTATGAATAACTTGGTCTTACGATACTGTCTGCAGGTTGAATAAAATACACTCCTGTTTCATTGACTCAGGACAATCAATGCATGAGGATTCTGGTGGACCTTGACATGTGGTGTGACGAGTAGTACAAACTTGACCCAGACAACTAAAAACGATCAGTATGGTTGACTCGACTGTCAACGGGAATTATCAACCGGTTTTCACCAATCAGTCAAAGATGCTTATGTGAGAGAACGTGTCTGCATGGCAAAATGCAGAAAAGCAAACAAATGCTATATAAACCTGATTGGGGGACAGATATAGCAAGCAAAGTTTGATGTGGAGTCTAGAGTATGTTGAGGATACAACCTATAGTGGCTGCTTCTATATTTGGATGATGGACATGCAGAAGTTTTAGAAAGGGCGTTTTGGTAGAAGGTGGTTTAGGGATTTGTGATAAAGCGCAAATTGAGATGGAGACCTGGTATGTTTCCTCTACAGAAGAGGTGTCAGAAACAGCCGGAAAATCTCGCATCGCAAAGCATTGGACATAAAATCCAAAAATGAAAAAACAAGAAATGGCAAAACATTAAGGCAAGTGAGAAGAGGATTCATGACTAATTGAAAGTCAAAGAAGGAATGCTACCTCCCGCGTGATGCTCCAGGAGCACCGCACCCTGGGGTGACGGCTCTGCATTTGTCACCAATTTCAGCATTATTCAAATGCCTTTTTCTTCATTTTCCTTTTTTGATCTTTCATTGTAAAATTTTTTTTAATTTACTTTTTTCAAACCCCCCTCCCCGTGTGGCACACACTCCCTCACCACACCCGGGCTTAGGTCCAGTTAGGCTGGTTTTCTGAACGGGAGTCTAACTTAGTCCTGGGTTTAAACCAGGGTTAGTCCTATCAGAGTGGACTGTTTCCTTTCATAGCTATACTATGAAAGGTTTAAATAAGCAGGTAAGGAAAAACTCCTAAGGATGGAGGAGTAGGTGATGGGCTAGAATGGCCCCATCAGTGACGGAATTTCTCCCCTGATATCGCGCACAACCTTCAAGAGTATTTAAAAGAAAGATTAAAGGTCCACTCTCTTGTAGGACTAAACCCGGTTATTTTAAACCCCAGGAACTACAAGGTAGTCGCCCTTTAGGCAATTACCAGCGTCTAATTTATGATATGCTTGTAGTCTCTGTGTCCAGCCATATTGAGAAGCAAAAATTCCTGATGCACGGTTGTAAATAAAACTATCAATAAATGTAATTATATGTTCTGTCTAATAACCCTGGACTTTTGTACTAAAAACATGGGGCGAATATTTACAGGCATTGACAAAGCTGGAGCTGGCTTTGCGCTCGGGTTGAGCAGTTGCGAGTGTGGGGTGGAGTTTGTTCTTGTATTTGCTGCGGTTTCTTTTTTTTACCTTCAGAACCAGGGGGCACTATTAGCCATGAAACAATGCCAGTTGCAGCATTTTAACGTGCGCTTGGCACGAACCTAAAAACCTAAACAGCGCCAGCATGGATACAATAGATTCGATTCTTATACCGGCACCATATTCACACACCTCTTAAACAGGTCAAGGGGGGGGCCCCCCAGCGCTTCATATATCTGGCACTCACATCCCCATCGTATATGTTCACGTTTCAAACTCCGCATCGTTCCCCCCCACAATTTTCTGCAGTAAACTCAACCAACCACGGAGGACTATATGATTTCGGCCCTGTACATTAACCCTCGAGTTACGCAGTCGTGCAAACCTGCAGCTAACCTCATTCATTCACCTGCGCCACTCGCCCCACACACCAGCTTACCAGCACGGTTTGCATTTTATGATTTGTAGCACTTTTTATTTTCCTGCCACTATGCATACTGCCATACACATCTCTGAGCCCTGTTTATAAAACCACTTCTCCTTCTGTGCCCACTCGTACATATAGACACATCTATCACTGACTTCACCCGCTGTTATGTTCGTAATCTTGCCCCTCCGCTCCGACAATTCCCCGTCTCTCACTCTTTCTGCTCTTTTTCTTTCCCCCTCTCCTTCCCCCTCCTTCCAACAGCTCACGCAATCCTAGCCCCTCTGCCTGGCATCAGACGTGATATCAACCTGGCATCAAACATACCATCCGTCACCCACACTCATCTCCATCCTCTTTGTACGGACAAACACGCCGCGCCGTACCAAACACCTCAGTACTGGAGCGCTGCACAACCCTGAGCTCAACTGCTCAACACTAGTCCACTGCCGCGTACTAACCACACTTCTGTCAGCCACATAATTGCTTGCCATGCCCAGTTACTATGTTGGCACCCCCTCACCACACCGCCCTAGATTTCCCGCACACATCACAACCGATGGTGCCCCCATTACAAAATGTACCTGTACATAACCATCCAGCATCACCCGTGTTCTCGAACCATACTATTTTGTCACACACCGTACACAATTAACCCCTTCCTAACAGAACGCGGCGCAAGCACAATCCCCTGGCTAAACCCGAACCTACCCCCCCCACGTCACCCTTGCACCATACACACGAGGCACATACCTGCACACAACGTCGCGTCATCCCCAAATAGGCCGCGCAAATCTCCTGCACCCAGAGCCGCACACAAAAAACCGCACCACAGAATGGGTTGTCGCCGCTACAACCCTTGGGCATAAAACTCCCCTCAGTTACCACTAGCCACAACATCCTGCGGCCGGCACAAAACCGTCCAGTACCACCCGGCGCGCAACTTGCAATCCGACAAAATCCCCCAGCATGGTTGCCCACAACATGGCATAAACCCCCTAGTACCACTAGTCACACATCCTGGGCCTGCACACCAAAAACCAGCCAGTAACCAAAGCTCACCGCCATGCAATATGCACCCTGCCACAAAAGTCCCCAGAACCGCTGGTCACGCAGCACAACACCATGGAACTAAACCCGCAACCCTACCCCACCGGCCGCAACAATCCTGGGACTGCAAGTAAAAACAGATCACCTCCAGTAACACAACACGTGCCGCAACCTTGCCACCCGCACAAAATATCCCCGGCACTGGGTCGCGCACAACAGTTCATAATAACCACCTTAGTACCACCTACGTTACTCGCGAATCCCTGCTTTGCACGTCAAAAAACAGCCGGACCACCTAGTACAAACCGTCTGCGATAGAGACACTGTGCTTTTATTGTATCCGCTAACACAACCTAACCGGCATTGGTCCGCCGCACATCCACCTGGCATAAAACTCCCGACCCCCACCCCCCCTATATGTTGGTCTCACAGTCTCGAGGTGGGCTTCCGACGCCGCCTGCCGTCATTTTGAAAGCAACATTGCGATTCGTACCTAGCCATGTGTTTGATTGCTTTGCACCTGCCCTTTGTTTCGGCGTAACTGCGTAAATCGCTGGAAATTCAAGGTCGACGGCGTGAGTTTCTACGGCTTCTTTTTTTTGCAACAATTGATACACTATTCAACCGCGCTAGAGTGACGTCAACCCAAAACTTGAGATCGAACAAAAGTATAGTAACACCAGCCAAACAAGCATGGGCCATGACCACAAAAAAAAACCCTCTGTAACGCCCGTCTGGCAACCTCCTTTACACCAACTCCCTGTTCCAAATCTGAGAATATGTCCCAGGAGCACAAACATTCACCCATTACAAAGATCCCCAGGACAAATCGACCTTTCCACTCATGAATTACAACAGCAGGTTAACTTTAGTCCAGCTACGACCATGTGACCTTGTAGTTATACCATATATATAATGTTTTTCAATGGTGTCTAGACCGTTTTCCTGTTGAGTCTGAATCCGTAAGAGGCCCGACGAAAAACCTTGAGCCATTTTCGAAGAATCGCTAAAAATTCAAATGGCCACCAATAACGCTTTAAAAATTCATATGTTAATTACTCAAAAGTAGTATTTTTTTTTTGCCTGTCAGTCAAAACACCACATTGTGACAAATTAAATATGATTGCATGAACCACCTAATTGAGAATTCAAATATGGCGGCAATTACAAACAGCATCTGATAGTGGTCTACTTTTGACTGTAGAATGGTAAAATTGGTATATATACCAATGCTTAGCAATAAATATATGAATAGAGGGGTAGGAAACCAGTGTTTATGACTAGCTTTCAAGAATTGATATCAATATAACAAATTACACTTCAAAATGGCTCCAAAATGGGCAAACTTCATTACTGCTATAGTCAAGACGGCTGCCATGTTGGTATAGCACGATAATTCATCCGAGGGCCATTTACATACCATAACTAAGTGATTGATGTCTGCATGCTGCAATCCTTACGCATCTGTATTTAATATGCTTCTTATTGGGTGAATGTCATCAAGTATCTGGTCAGTAATTACCTTTGTACCCGCTGTAGGTTTTAAACGATATATATTTTGTGGTTTTAGTTGGTTGGTTGATACTGCCAAAACATCACTTCAGTGAGGTTTTAGTAACTCACTAGTGTTTTGTCACCCCCGCGCACCCCGTAGTTATTCATCAAGATCCCAATAGGATAGCTAATGAAGCCCAAAACCTACAAAAACAAAGAAACTAATTCTCAGATTTTTCGCCACTAAGTAGTTGCCATTCCAGCCATATTGGTACCCATCTG
The DNA here is from genome assembly GCA_023653785.1 of Ophioderma brevispina. NCBI lineage: Eukaryota > Metazoa > Echinodermata > Ophiuroidea > Amphilepidida > Ophiodermatidae > Ophioderma > Ophioderma brevispina. Next base: position 102,712 of record JAMKCH010085043.1, read on the forward strand.
GGATGGCATCACATGTGATCGATTCCGCTTGATTACCGAATGGTGGTACATGCTGTGCTTGACACTGAACAGACACTGCCAAGGTAGTAGGTAGGACACGCTATCATTATTGTTATCGGAAGCCATCTTGAGTCGATAATGAAGGAAGTTATAATCAATTAAAACAATATTTTTATGGTTAATTAATTCTTGACTGCCAAAACACAGGGATAATTACAAAATTAACAACCTGCAGTCAAAATAGCTCACGATCAAAAACATTTATTGACTATTGATGCCATATTGAATTCCATGATTAGGTGGTGCGAATCATATGTTTTAATTGGTCACACATGAATGTTATTACGAGTGAAGGCTGAAATATTACAACGTTGACGTGACCAGAGATTTGGAACTGTTTTGTGTTTTTGGTGGGCCATGTTTGTTTTTGCGTTTCTACAAACAGATGGCTCAAAGTTGCTTGTCGGGCATCAATCGGATTCAGATTCAGCATAAAAAACTGGTTTAAAAACACGGCTGAAAAATATATATCTAAAAAAAACATAGGTTGATATAGTTATCATGAATACTGTTAGGCCTGGACTATATTGCATATTGAGCGTATCAATGTGGTAGCGATTGTTCTTTAGAATGATGTGATAAATAGTGCTAAAATGAAATCAAAAATGGTTAATTCTTAAAGGTGATCGAGTTCACAATTGGGAATCTAAAGGTCAGTTCTCGAGGATTAAAATTTCAGGACGACAAGATGCTGGGATGTCTGACATCGTTTTGTTACAACAGGGTCAATATTTTGCAGGCTCATTTTCTCTACAGGAGGGGGTGGGTAAGCCGAATATAGCCTACATGCTAGGGACATATTGTAGGAAAGCAAGCAAAAGATGTTACAACTCCTCATTTGGGATTCTATGATATTCCCCTGGGTTTGTACCTATGGGTGGGAAATGCTATAAAGTCCCATTTGTCAAAATCAGTGGATCTAGTTGCAGCCAGATTGGGAAGATTTTAGAAGGGTACACAAGAGCATGACTACCCATGATGTCATCCCATTCCGGGTCATTTGATGGGGGTCCCGTGTGTTTCTGTCATTTGGGTAGGGAAATGTACACACAAGTCAGCATTGCAAGCAAAAAAGTCACAGAATGGCTAACATCTAGTGCCCAGTGGGCTTTTGCGCTACTAAAACCTGAGTATAACGCAGGATGGCACAAGGCGTGTTATCCCTATTATATTTTCCCCTCCCCCACCCCATTGGTGTCCCCGGGTCTGGAAAAATGTAAAAAGATTCAATTATGCTTACAAGTCATTTGCCACATTTTCTTTTTGAGGAGTTTGTGCAGCCATTTTTGGCAGTTTAGAGGAGCAACAAGACTCATGCTACTTAATTACATGTCATTAAGACTGCACCCCCCCCCCCCAATTGCTGGGGGGTACAAAAAGGTCAACACCTTTCTCACATCGGCTAACTTGAGGCAAAGGTCAGTCCTATTTACGAAATTTTCCACTCTTAATGTATAGTTGTTTAAAACAAAAACAATTTTATTAATTCACACAAAACCTGTAAAGTTAAGCATAAAAAGCACTATGTAATAACATGGTCGAGCAAAAATAGCACAAAAATGTGGAAACCGCTTCATTAGCCATGTCCCGGGGGTAACATGACCAACATAGAAAAAAAATAAAGTCTTGCTCACTCAAAAACAATTTGCCACTACAATGATTTCCCAAGTATTTAAAATATTAAAAAAGCAAAAAACCGCCCCCCCCCCAATTCAAAGGTCCATGGCCCCAATTGCTTAATAGCTGGGCCCTAAGGACCCCAGATTTTACCGGATAGTGGTTTCAAAAATTTTGGTTATCAGAAGAAAGCTCCTATTTTTCTCATTTACCTGTTGAAATCTTAGGGCTAAAGGATGTTTAGTTGGTAAAATTCTGTGAGCAAAAAAATGTGCACCCTTTTGGTCGACAATATTAATTGGTAAACATACTCTGTGGGATTGCCAAAATCATGTTTTTTCTCCCAAATCAGATGGTTGCAGACGAGAAGGGTGGAAATATGTTGGAGCGAAGACTTTACAGAGGGGGTTTTGGGGGGAGGAAGGGCCAGATTCTATCAAGATGAAAAACTTATAGACTTAATCTCGCCATACTCCTTTAGAGACTGTAAAAGGTATAATATAATTTCTGTTTAAAAAAAGAGTAAAATAACAAATTTTAAAAAACAAAAAATATTAATCGAACAGTTGCCTTTTCTCACTTTCCATTTTTAAAGATTATAGCCATTTTGATGCAGCATATCTCAAAATATTATTATTGGATTTTAATGACATTTAGCACTATATTCCATAGACACATTTTAAGTGATTTATCCTGGCAAGGTTTTTTTGTAATCTCTTACTTAGTTTTTGAGCTATGCTATTTTAAAAATATCTCTCAAATGAGTCAAAAGATGACAACATATAAACAAAACAAGGCGAACTCGTATTTACGGCGATCGTAAAATACTGTCCGCCGAATGCGGATGCAATAACATGTGATAACAGGTAACTACAATACACCCAACCCTCACAAACACACAAACAAACAATCACAACCACACAACACCACGCACCCCTCCCCAACACCTCGCAAAAACACCACCCCCCTCTCCACACCCCGCAACACCACCCTCCCCCAAAAACCCCACCCTGTCAGTCCCAGTACACCCCTACAAACACACCCAAACACGTCTGCAACACCCCACCCTACCCTCAACCACCCCAACCCGCACCCCCACCAACTACCCTGCATAACGCCTCCTTCCCCCGTCCCAAAACCCCAACAACCCGCCATTCCCCCCCAGGAAAACCCCACAAGCATTCTACCACCTCCCGCCACACAAGCGAACACTCCAACAGCCCCTCGCTCCAACACCCCGAAACCAAAAGAACCCCCTCCCAACACCATGCAACACCACACCCCCTACACCCCAACACCATGGCAACACAAAACCCCCTCCCCAAGGAGGGAAGCACCTGCCAACCAAAACGACCCGGCAATGACCCAAAACCCCTCTCCAACCCCGTGCCAAACATCCAATACACTCCCCAACACCCCACCCCATCCCCAATGGAATGTAGTCTCAGTTGTGCGAAGGAATTGTCTATCCGACAGTGTCCGTTTCAGAGATTAAAGCAATTACGAATATTTTAAATTAGCTCATTGATACCTAAGCAACATATATCACATACTTGTCACAAATTGCAAAAAACATGTGGCCCATATGGCCTTTATGCAAGCGCAGGAGGGAATTTTAGATCTGATGTACCTTTCAAAATAAGCCAATATGTTGATTTTTGCATATTAATTAGCGCATTTGAATACTCAATTTGCACGAAATACGCCAAACATCTAATCAGGGCAAGAAATCTTCAGCCCGTTTCACTTCCCCACGAAGTAAAAAGTCATATGACGCCTACGGAACTCAAAAACTGGTACCCTAGGGCTTGCAGGAAAAAGTATCGTAAATAGGGAAATTAGATACTTAATTAGCATATTTTTCGGCCACAATCGTAACAAGTCGAGAACTCTTCAACCCGCTTTTTTCCACTAAGTAACATCATTGTCGCCCTTACGGAATCCAAGAAAAAATCGGTATTATAACAAGGTGGGTTAAACATTTTTGTATGCACGGGAACGACAAACTGACGCGCTGCTCATTTTATAGTTCCCCGTTCCGAGAGTTCGGCTGGCCGGCAACAAAGAGCTACGTATCAGGCACGCAGCATGGTGTCCCAAAGCACCGTGTAATCAAATTTGGTGTTATATAACATGTAGCTTGCATTATGTTTATCAGGAGACTGCATCAACTATGTTCAAAATCACTAAGCCATTGTCAGGGTATATTTGAATATGCATGTGCATATTATGCAAAAATGGAAAAAAATGCATATAATAAATTCAGTGACAGAAATAAGCAAAAGAACAAGTGACAAGAATGAGAAAAAAAAAGTTAATAGGGTCCTTGTGATCAAGACAAGTTTTTGCAAGACCTGTTAGCTTGGAAACAAGGGGATTGTTTTTGTGCTCATTTTACTGTGATTCAAGACAAGTTTGCATGTGTAACCAGTTGTTGCTTGGAAACAAGGGGATTGTTGTTGCTCGATTTTAACGTTGCTTCAGAGGAAAAGTTTTGCAATGACCCGTTTGCCTTGAAAACAAGAGGTATTGACCATCACACTATTTCAGTACAAGCAGAATGGTGTGGATGAAACCATGATTTTAGTAGAAGGGGCAAACAAACAGTGAACTTTCTCTAAAGGTAATGCTACATCTTTCACATGTGAGGTGATGAAGAAACTACCAAACAAGCCAAAAGGAAGTAAATTGTTAGTATTAAGCTTACATAATATCATGCTATACATGCTTATGTGCATTATTAGAAAACGCGCCAAAACACAGAGATAGAATCAATGATGAGTTTCCTACTAACCGACGTGTGTTCTACAAGGTGTGGTATTGACCCACAACAATGTTATGGGTCCATCCCACTGCAAAACCTCCCTGCAGCACAACGTGTTCTGCCTTGGAGTGATGACGCTTTACATTCAACTACTCTGGTGTTATTAAATCTAACAATTAGATTTGCCATTTCAGATGTGGAAGGTGATACGACTGTTTTAGGTGGCGATGTGAAAGGAAATGGCTAACCCCAACAGCAAAATACAACGGAGGAAATGGAGGAGTTGGGCGGTGTAGGCCTGACCAAGTCTCGCAATTTGACTAACGAGTCACAGGTTGCAACACTTATATACTGTGTCATCACCAGTATAGGCAAAGAGTCTTCACACCAGAATAGACATAGAATGGGGCGGGACGCAAACTGAAACACTAAAGAGCAGGGGACCACAGTGTGTGATGTTACACATGAGCATTGCTTATGGCAAGAGGCGCGAGTGTAAACGGAATTACTTTCATGCACGGATATAATAAACAAAAGCCAATAATTTTTGCCTATTACGTGATGAACAAAGTCTATACTCAGTGGAACTGGCCAAGTAGCATTCCATGCACCCATGCGGGACACAGTATGTTAAACAACGGGGAAATTATCAAGGTACCATTAGCCTCGAAGGGGCGCATAGAACATTTGATTTTTTAAAGATGCCTCTGCCAAAGGATAGTATAAAATTATACCCATCACCATTTGATTATAGAATACACATGAGATAAAAAAAGTTACCATCTCTCATTGAAAAGAAAAAAGGAGAGAAAGAGGAGAAGTTTGCATGATCACCACATTTGGGAATTCATGACCCTCCTGAAAACCTTATGTCCATCCACAAGCATGAAACTTTAATAATTTCCATCTATATTGAAGACATTTTCTTCCATTTTTTTAAGGTACAAAGTGACTTCTCCCATTTCAAGCAATAAAATAAAATACTTTAGCTTTGCAAAGGTCTATATAAATATTGGTGTTCTAGATAAGAATACTTGTTCACACATTGGGAATAGAGCATAGCTCTACCAATAGGTCCTTGTTTTGAACACATAAGTTAGAGAAGACATTTAGAGAAATTACAGTAAGGCGACATATACAGAAGAGATTTTAACAATAACTGTACCAATTTTATAAATATACAGATGTGCCGCAGAGCTATCCAAAGGAATTACAAAAAATTGACTAAGAAAAAAAAATGTCCAACAAGGGCATAGGAATCTAATTTCCCATCAGGCCCTATGGATAATGTCTTGCCTTTGACAAGGAGTGGGGTGCGTTTAATGTTTAAGAGATAAAGGCAATATTTGGAAATAAATCCAGGTTATTGTATTTATTACACATACTTAGCAATTGTGTGAAGAAAGCCTGCATGATTTAAAAAGCCATGTCCAAACACACAATGAATGATGTCACTAGACCTGGGCCGACAGGCATGCCGGGCAAGCGAGTCAACCTAAAATGATGAAACATAAATCAGTTACTCCTACAGACCCAAATCCTTTGAGCTCAGACTTTTGGTTGGGTCCAACACAACCTATCTACTATATCTTTTTCTCCTTTTTGGGGTCCCTCTTTAAGGTAATGATGCTTGGTAAACCCTACATATCAAAAATTCCCATAAGAGTGTGTTTATGATTTTATTGCAGACGGGCAAATAGCTCCTGCAAGACCAAATCAGATTCAGAAGGAATGTTGCTCTCACTTGACAATTGATGTAAAAAATAAAGAACCAGCATTGTGAACATCAAAGGATTAATGGGTTAAATTGCTGGAAGAGTCAAATAGTTTCAAGTAGCCACAATAATGCAACTTGAACATAAAAAGTTGTTAAGTTTCAATAATAATTATGCTAATCATGCTACTTAACCAGTGTTAACTGTGGTCAAAGCAAGATATTCTTCCAAGGGGAGTGTTCGTAACCTGACCAATCTGGCACACTTTTTTTGCTGACACACTTATGACATTTGGAACCTTAAGCAGATACACTGTGCTTTATACCGTGAAGGTTTCCAAATTCATGTTGTGTCAGTAGGGTCAGGTTACAAAAACTCCCTTTCCGAGCATGAATGAGGTAAACATACGTACACCGGTATACAAGCATGGACTTTGATCACACAGGACAACATGGGTTGTCCACCATAGTATAACATCCGATCCATACCACTCTATTAGATCCATGATTAAACAACTGCTGTCACCTAGCGGCCAATCCCTGGCCTCATGTGGTCAGGGGGTCAGTTGACCTTTGTCTCGCTTGTTGATGACGTCAACTTAATGTTGGAAGCTATGATCTTGGTTCGGTTCAAGGAAAAAAGAAAAAACTGTTTCATAAAATTAAGACAGAATTATTGAAATAACATTGTTTACAAGTACATGGATTACCGGTTAAATTTGAATTGTAAATAATTTGTACTATTGGATGAGAGAGCAATAGCACAACTACACTCCATGACTCAGACATTAAAAAATCAGGGGTTGTGCATTACTGCATGGCCTTTCCAGTTCTCGCTATGAATAATTGATTTCACAGACTTTTTGGTGCGCCGATCCACCTGAAGTAGTTGTTTTGTTGGTTGGTAATCACTCGAGGGAGTGAGTTTTTTGGTGAGGTGGGGCATTAAAAAATTTAACAACTCCACACCACAATTGTGTCATATCGTGGGCAGTAAGGAAAATACATCCCAAACATTTGAATAAAGATACAAACTATAAATCTATTAAACCATGCGATACAAAAACTTTCAATTCAGTAATTCAAATGGCATTCACTCACTCAGGGGCAAAGAGGACAATGATTCCGGGGTTCCTAACACTATGATGTACACAATAAATCTGTAAAACCGCCCATGGGCCCGGTATGGGACGGAGTGCTTTTTTCCATAGGGTATGTGCATGCAGCTCTGGGGCGTTTTGAATAATATAGGTGTACATTGTGTATGTATAGTCTATATTGACGCACGAAGGTGGAGCTAAAAAAGTCCATAAGCCAGGTCGGCCTGCATGGAAGGCACTTGAAGCTAAGTGGATGTTGGATACCCAAACCTCAACAAAAGCTTCAATATCGGCAAGTTATGGTGGTTGCCTAGGTGCTTATCAGAGGCATAGGTATAAACATACTTTCAGTCATACACTAAAAATTCTTTGAGTGGCTACTCTTAAATCATTAGGGAAAAAACATGACTTTTTTGGAAATGTTGGACCTTTTTTGATTCTAGTTTGGGGTTTACTCTGTGATTTCATCTGGAAAAAAAGTTATGGCAAAATGTTACCTTTTGGTGTGAAATGTTGACCTTTTTGACATTTCCCCACCCCCTGTCCGAAACAGGAGGACCTGGGGGGAATGGATTACATGGTTAGGGGGGGAGGGTGCCCCCCTTACAAAGAGATCGAAAGTTTGGGGACATCTAGCTCATCTGGAAAAAAGTTTATGGCAAAAGTGTTTACCTTTTTGTGTCCAGATACACACCACTTACACCATACTTACACCATACATACATCTGACATTTGCAATTTCATAGCCAGATGTTGCGACGGCAATCCTTACAAAAGTATGACGGCCACTACTGAAGGGGTAGCTTAAGTGAAGTAGGGGGTTGCAAAAAAATTATCGAGGGGTCAACACTGGAAAAGTGATGCAATTTGGTTAAAGATACCTAACAAATGTTGGGATGGTCACAAGGATTAAAAAATTAAAAAAGTATGTGCTTTCTAACTTATTTTTATGGAGTTGAGAAAGCTGAAACTGCAAGTTAAGTCAGGTTTTAAATTTAAACTTCACCACCAGGGTCAAATTTATAGATCTGAATATCCTTATATTTGTGACGAAATTGCATCCACAAATGCTCAAAATTGTTCTAAAAGATAAGGAGAGATTGGAGAGAGACAACTTGCATGCGAATCAAACAGCTGTCATTACAACTTTTGAACAAGTATGCCTTATCAAACAGCTGTGATGCAAACAAACCCTCATCAGACCAGTGACAATATGATAGTGGATGCTTACAGGTTTACGTGAATAAAGTCACAAAAACTGGGGGAAATAAAACAACCAATTCCCACAAGGCGAGGACACTGGCCGGGTGTGATCTTGTAAATTTCCACTAAGTGAACCACAGAGTTACGAGTTCCCGCTTTTTAGGCCTAAAAAAAAAGGTTTGTTTGGCCTTTCGGATCCTCCGACCCACAAATCGGAAATCACAGGTCGCTTTTTTTTTTTTTTTTTAAATTTTGAAATTTCAGATTTAGAAGGACAAAAATTAAAATAATATTGAAAAACTACTCAAATGCATTTTAAATCCGCAATATCCCTGTAATACTACCCCCAGGCTAGGGGCACAAAACCAATTCCAAGAATTCTCCGGTCAGTATGATGCAGCATTTTAATATGAAACGGAAAACTAGAAGAAAGCTTTATAGGAAATGATAAATATTAGTACAAAATGTGTTCGCTTTCTTGTTACAAAACATTAAAATCTATCTATGTCGACGCGGTCGGAAGCCATGATGAATTTTCCTCCAACGCAGTCTGTCAAGCTGAGTTTGTGCAGTTCATTTGTTCAAGGCCAGCATCATGAGCAGACAGTAGCAGGGTATGTCAGCCCTTGGTCTTCCCGTGCTTCGTGTCCCTGGTGGGCTTCCAGAACGCAAGACGTGAGACTGGTTCGTCTAGCAGTCTAGCACAAAGAGCAGCAAAATTCAGGCGTCGACCTCTCACTATTTCCGACAGTTGGGTAAAATCCCCATATATTACATCCATTGGGTAGGGTGATCTCTCCAGTTGAGGTTGTGTGTCCCATCATTAAAAGTCTAGTATAGCATACATCTAGCTGGCCTCAAGGTGTTCTGTGAGTGTCCATCTTCTGGCCCATACAGTAGAATACTTTCAACAACTACACGAAAGAAGCTAATCTTCAGCATGTCTGGTAGTTAGATGTCCAGAGGAGTAACGATCTTGTACCAAGCTTTCCATGCAAGGCTTTCCGGACATGGAAAGTATCCGTATTCCTGACTCCTCCCACCAAGAACCAAGGTTATTGGAAAAGTCGAACCTGGTCTAGATGGCTGCCTTCTATTGTGGACAGAGTGACATAGGCCTTGATATACTATGGCCATGAATTAGTTTTAGAATGGCAGTCATCATAAGACCATACTGTTGCAGCAGCATTCTCACTCTGGCCAATAATTCTTGAGAATTGTGTAGTGGTGTCAGATGGCAAGGCAATGTCCGTCTGCAAAAATCTAGGTAGCAGTAATGACTTCGGCAGGGTGCCTTCGCCTTATCCTTGGTGATGTGACTAGTTATAAGCCCAGCATGTATCCTGTTCCTCTGATGACATTCTCATAAAAGTCTAGGACACAATGCTGAATAGTATGGTGCTAAAGTAGCGCCTTGGCGCACTCCTGCTAAAATCTCACAGGCCTCCGTTCACCATCTAGGTGATAGAACAAACGCTTTTGTGCCAATGTACATGATGTTAATTGCTTCACAATGGCATTTGAATCCCATCGGCGAGTGAGGGAATCTGAGGTTTTACCTAGGTGCACTGAATGGAATCGAAGGCTCTGAAGTCTACAAAGGTGATGACACAGTCAAGATTCTTGTCCTTGTTCTCAATAAGTCTTCGTAACGCCAGGATGTGGGAAGTGGTTGAGCGTTCAGTGCGAAACCCATTTTGGTTTGGTCTGCAGAGGCTCGATGGATCGATGGGAATGCGGTGAGTATCAGGCGTGGTTGGTTGTGAAGATCTTTGCTGCTATAGATGGTTAAGCTAATGCTCTGTTATAGCTACCTGCTCACTGGTAGTGATTGGCAACTCACCAGTGTTATTTGTATGGCAACATGTTACAATAACACATGCCTAGAAAGAAAGCATGATGAGAAAACATAACTTCGCACCAGGTTAAAGCCCCTTGATAAACCGAACCAGCAGAATCTACTGGCGTTGTTAATAACGCTGCATGACGTTAGACCCCAAACTTGAGGAGGGTCCGAATCTGATTATACGTGGAGGAAGGAGTCGCCCCTTATGACGGCTGAAAGGAAGAACGCGAGAGAAGGTGTTGATATGTAACATGTAGAGTAAGAAACTTTAAACTAAAATCACAAGATGGAGAATTGGTGTTTTTTGTCACTGGCGTCACTGTATGATATCTATATCATGGCACTACAAGAGCCCAGGAAAAACTGCCCATGATGATGTAGAAGTACAGTATCAGAGTCTACCTGATGGATGGGAGCTAATACATCTTCCTAAACTCGCAACACCATCGGAGCTGCTTGTTGGTGGAGTGGCTTCCTAATCAGTCCACTTGTTTCAAGATCACTCTGCAGTGTCCAGAAGATCTCATATCCAGTATCATTAGGTTGCAAATTTTTGCCGGCAATCCAGCTACCACAGTCCATCCTCCTGCTACAGTCCCACAAATTGTGAGATAAACTGAGGTCACACGTTACTATGACGATTACGCCCAAACCACCAAGGCTGCACCACTGGCATAATGTTCAGTAGTGATGGGAGAATCTTAATGCTCAAATTGGTAGGCTGACAAGAAGTTCACATACAATAGAAAGAACGAACAGAAATGGTAAACATCTGGAAGATTTCCTAGAGGAAGTGAGCTTAAAGCAATCAAACCCCATGCTTCAGAAAAGAAAGGGAAATTATGGACCTTCCAGTATCCCAATGGAGCAGATCACAACTATACCTATATTGCTATAAAACAAGAAATGGAAAGAACATGCATGTGACTGTAATGCTTACAGTTCTTTCGTCAGTGTCAGATCTGACCACAGATTGTTACCCGCAAAGCCAGACTAAGCTTGAGATCCACTAATACCAAAACCAGAGGACACGCCAAATATGACTGGAACAATTCAGTGCCGACAAAGATCCTTCAGCACTCATATGCATTGATAGTGCACACAGTTCAGTGTTCTTGGCTTCTCTTCAGGATGAGATGGAGCTTACAGCTGATAAGAAATAACCCACTCTTTAATCGAAGCACACAAAACCGCTGCTTCCAATTGCCTACAAAAAGAGAAGAAGGCCACATAAGAAGTCTCGTGGGAAGATGCACGTGTAAGCAAGCCCAGGAAGAGCTTAGCAGATGCTCACAAACAATCAACAGAATCAAGCGTGAACATAACAAAGAGCTGTTTGAGCAAGCGAATCAACAAACCTGGACAAAGCATACAGCAGTGTTGAAGGATAATACTTCAAGAGAGAAATAACACCATCAGATCAGCTTCCCAAAGCATGCAGAGAGGGTTTGGCATTGGCAGTGATGAATGAATATAAACTGGAAATAACAACCTCCAGATCAGGCCGCCTAAAAGGTACACCCCATCAGAGCGCTGCAAGGAATGGAGAGACTACTTTTCCACAATCCTAGGATCACCACCTTCAGCTAGCACCCAGTAGGAGATCATAAACCATCATGAGAACATCCTGCCATTGAAACTGAGCTTTCACAATTGAAGAGCTTGAGTCGGTATTTAACAGAAATATGTCACATGGTAAAGCGCTGTGCGTTGATGAAATACCCTTCTGCGGTTTGGAAATCTGTAGTTTTAATTAAAACAGCATACTTCTAGACTCTGCAATTGGTACAACCGCTTAGAGGTGAAAAAACAAAGGAATGGTCCCTCAGTGGAATAGTAACCATTCCCAAGAAAGGTGATCTCAGCAAGGCATCAAACCATAGGGGCATTAGCTTAACATCTATAGCGGCAAAGATCTTCAACCGCCTGATACTCACCGCATTTCGACTAACTCGAGCCTCTGCTAGAACCAACCAAAATGGGTTTCGCGCTGAAGCTCAACCTTCCCACATCCTGGCCTTACGAGGACTATTGACGGAATCAAGGACAAAAATCTTGACTGTGTCATCACCTTTATAGTGCTTCAGAAGGCCCTCTCCGATTCGTGCACCGAGTAAAAATGCCTCAGATTCTCACTGCCTAGGGATCTCCAAATGCCATTTGTTGAAGCAATTAGTATAGTGGATTATTTGAATTTCATAAATTAATTTCATATCCTTTGACGAATAAAGCGCAAAGGATAACGTTAAGTGGAAACTAGTTTCCCCCTAACGTAATTAATTAGTTCATAATACAGGCGAATTTCCCCCTAACCCACACATAAGCGTAATACACTACGCTACTAAAGACCCCAAAAAAGTAACGACATTCTAAATCACCCCCATAAGTCAACCATTGGTAATGCACGAAAACATAAATCATATCAATCGTCTGTTTTTTTCGCCAAATTTTGACACCTTTCTTGCTCCATTGTTATCAAATAAGCCAACACAATGTCCATGTTTACGAAAATGTGTCACATTTTCAAGTTGGCCCCTATACATTATTACAATCCACACATGAGTCCATTATTGTACTAACACTTCACGGGAAGAATGCAGTCTTTCACTGAATGGCAATCAATTGAGCTTAATATGGCTAGAGCTTTTTACTGCACTTTTAAAAGGCAGAAATTTTTCTTATATGGATATTGTGCTTCGCAATATTGATCGCAATGGGGCAGAAGGTATCAAAATTCGGGATGAAAGCTGAACTATTGATATGAATTTTATATTTTCGTGCAAAGATCAATGGTTTGGACCCTATAGGGGTATTTAGACAGCTGGCGTTACTTTTTTGGGGTCTTTACATATACTACTACTACTACTACTCCTTATAATACTCGACATACTACTACTACTACTACTACTACACTACATCCTACTACTACATAATACTTCTACTACTACACTACTACTAACACACATATTAGCTACTACAACTACATACTACAACTACATACTACTACTACATACTACACTATACCCGGAGCTAGCATACATTTGTTACACATCACTCAAGTACAAATGATTTGAATGATTCATATGTTGACGCCTGACGGAACCACACACCCCCTGAAACGCGATTCTTCAGTGCTGCAAACGATGCCTTAAGGAGATGGGCGTACAGGGTCAAAAACAATATTTAAATTGCCCCAAATCAGTTTGACAATTATGTGGTCTAACCATAAGGATTCAAAAAGGTATAAGTTGTACTTATCTACCGCCTAAAGTTTTCAGAGTTATATCTAAAAACAGCAAAGAATCAATAAAACGGTAAATTTCAGTTGTACGGAGTCAAATTTGGAAGTTGAGGGAAACGTCTTAAAAAAGCCGACTCAGAGATTTCCCGATGAGGGCGCACTTCATTTTTCAAACAAATCGAGTTTTTTGCATATACAATTATATTTCAAAATCTCTGAGCAGCCTTTAATTAGTGCATAAGCAGTAGCCATTTCCCCCGAACCTTGCTACACTGCTAATATAATAGAATTAATAATTTTAATAATAATAAAAAACAACCATCATAATAATCATAAAGTTAAAATCTATTTTGTTTTAGCATATTAAACATATAGTATAGTTTAGTGCCCATATGATCTCACGATAAACAGTATGTTACACTGAACTCTGGCCCCATAGAGTCGTGACTTCAGAGAAAATGCTTCAAAATTGATAATTACATCATCCGTGTCCAGAATTCCCGAGATATAGAAAATGCTAATTGGTCACCTACCTGTTCATTTTGTTTATGTTCGTAATTACTCTTTTGTGAATTTATTTGATTATTTGTATATTGAATTAATTAAAAATATCACATCAACTTAAAAAGTAATGCTTTTTGTTAGGGGAAAACGGATTTTTTCTCCTCGCATCGTTGTTTTCACAATTTTTGGAATTTTTTGGGTCAAATTTGGTCAAAATTATAGAAATCTGCATGTGTTTGGATATGCGTTTAGTGTGTATTAATTATTGTGGTGCAAATTGGCATACAATGTTCCTATTTTAGCTTCGGAAAGCTGACTTATGATTAGGCCTTCTCTGGAATAGGCCTACATCTATGTCTCTTCTCAAAACATCTGAATCTCATCTGTTTTTACCTGAAATCCCATAAATTGAAGAAAATGTAATTTACTACTCGCTGCTCCTGCTACTACAAAGGATCAAAGATAATAACACAACATAATTAATAAAGATATTGAGGACACAGAATAAAAGATTATAATTAAGGAAGCCATTATAAACATCACAACCGTAAAACATTGACCAGAACTAATCTGCAACATATAGTTATTTGTTTAACATTTACACTTAAGGATTTAGTGTTTTTCATTATAACGACCTTTGAGTGACAAGTGTGGTACTACCACCTCAGTCAAATGGGCATCAAGAAACACTTAACTCATCAACCGTTCACACATTATTGGATTTATATCTTTATTTAAGAATTTATTTGATCAATTTACTTTAAAATAGATAAAACACACACACACCACACAACTGAAAAACAGACACATAACAACCATAAAAAATTGCCAATTTTCTGATTGGTTATATTGGAGTTAATGTAGAAATATGACAGACGTCTTCAGATATCCAACTTCAAACCGTACGTCAATAGTAAGATACTTATTTTGCTATTTTGCCCGCAACAGAAAATGTCCGTAAAAATGTATTTTTTCTTCTTCTCACTGACAGATACTTTTCTTTCAGTTTCTTGCAAGGAAGCTCGGTGAAACTATTCCCGAAAAGGGATCGTTCTAATTACCAATAGTAACTTAGCTTCACCTTTAGTCCTATTGAAAGAATGACTTGGGTAATTATGTTTATTTGAACTTAATCAGAATGCAATTTTACCAAACTGCACAATGAGAACCAGTGCGCCGCGCCGCTCAATATCATACTAAATCGATAGAATGCTTCCTTTAAAAACAAGTTTAGTGTAATGCAGTTTTCGGTATACGTTCACATAACTTATGCTTATATTATAGGCCTAACACGTACGTCTTGCCAGAGATGGGCAGAGAAACAATAGGCCTTATATCTTCTATTATTTACAACTAAATTTTTTCCAGTTCCATTTATTTATTTTCATAAAAACAGATAATCAAATGACATCAAACACACAAAACAAACCATGGAGTTAGGCTGGAAACCATTTAGGCCTGATAATAACCTACCACTTAAAAATACAAAGACAATACCAAAATGGAACTGGAGTGTGAAGAAATAATAAAGAATTAATCGCCCGAAAATGGGAGAAATCACAGAAATGTGTGAAAAATACCTCAAGAGGACTTCCTATTGCCTATTATTTCATTTTAGCTTTGAAATTTACTTACCTTATGCCATATCAATATTCTGCACACTTTACTCAGTACAATAACCGTTGATGTTTAAAGCTGAACTTTTA
This sequence comes from Ophioderma brevispina, assembly GCA_023653785.1. Taxonomy (NCBI): domain Eukaryota; kingdom Metazoa; phylum Echinodermata; class Ophiuroidea; order Amphilepidida; family Ophiodermatidae; genus Ophioderma; species Ophioderma brevispina. Next base: position 118,467 of record JAMKCH010085043.1, read on the forward strand.
CGCCATTTCTAATATATTTTGCTACTTAAAATTAGGGTTAGTTGTACTTGGGTATTCAACCAATTACAATTACGTGGTTTATGTTGTAAGAATTATACAAATTTTCAAAGTAATGGCACATTTTCATTTAAAGTTCCAATTGATAAAAGACTCACAACTTGTGACAGTTTTAATCTAAGTAACTCTAAACCCACTCACTTTGGTTTCATTTAAAATCAATGTTTTGATCATATGCGAATCTCGAGCATGTGGCTTTCCTTTATTTCCTTCTGTTTTCTATTTTGGTGGTGATTTATAATTGCATGGTCTTGTTGTTGTTTGCATGTTGTGGGTGTGTGTGTGGTTGGTTTGGCATGTGTGTTCGTATATATGTGTGTGGCATGTGTTGTGCATGTGTGTGTGGGTGTGTTGCGTGCGTGCGTGTGTTAATTTGTGTGTGTGTGGGGTGTTTTATTTTTGGTTTATTTTATTATATTAGTGTGTTTGTGTGTGGTGCGCGCATGTGTTGATGTTGTGTGTTGTGTCACTTTACTTAAATCACTAAATCGTACAAAACTCACATTTATGTAACAAAAATCTATCAAAATTACACAAATACGCACACCAGCTGACATTTTTTGTGAGATTTTGTGAGATTCCATGGCGTTAGGTGTAGTAAATTCATTGCACATGCTTTACTTGAATTTTACCTATGAGGTATGAGTGACGATCGTAGTACCGAACTGAAATTTTAAAAAAGTCTTATATTACCCTGAAATGTGTGTCTTCAGGACAAATGAAAAGTGGTACTATTGTCCGGTGGACAATCACATAACTAAGGGCTATGAATCCTCACCATCGCAATTCCGCAACACTAAAATTGAAACCTTTGCAACTAAAAACAATTACATAAAACAACATATCTACAAGGACTCTAACCTGTTCATCACATCGTATTCAAGAGACCTTACGCTAGAGACCCCGACGGGCGGTTGACGACAGCTTCTGTGTTTTCATACTATTTTCACACTCTTATTACATCTGTATTCCGTCATACCTATTGTGTCAAACCGTGATATACACGACTACAGTAGCGGAGGACATGTTTACTGTCACTGGTGTAAAAGGAACTAGTCGATAAAACTAAAGTCCGGTGAACTATATAAAAACCTAGATTGAAGTAAGGACTACTATTTCTACAGAGAGGGGTCCACGCGTGAAGACTATTGACCCTTTATGCCATGGTCCGAGTAATAAAACTAGGCACATTAAGCAAGGACTGGTTTTTCCTAGGACAGGGTCCACCGGGGGAAGACCACTGCCCCAGAACATGGTCCGGAGTACCAGCTCGTTCTGTAAGTCCGGTTAGGGCTATGGTTCCTAGGGACAGGGTCCGAAGGACCCCTGTCCCGAGGAACCACAATCCCCGGGCTATATCTCCAGGTGGTACTATAGCGCCTTTCCACCGGTATTTACTAAGTCCGATGGAATTAAAAAAACAATCGCCTAATGCCTCCCCTCACGCCTATTGTACCCACCCTATTGTAATCGTCTCCACATCGGACATAAGTCACTTAATACCGTACCTAAATCGATCGGTTTTAGTGGTTGATATAAATTTGCCAGTGTGAACACACAAATCGGGTTTAACTCGATCGTAAAAAAACTAGGCTAAGTCCCGACGATTTAATGCCGAAAGAGGAGGGTTAAGTCCGGTCGTAACCTTACGACCGGTATTAGTAAAGTTCGTGTGGACCATGCCTACCCGTACGTCTGTCGGACTAACTTTGGCCCGTGTTACAAAAACAATTAAGCACCTGTTCTACTGACATATTATAGGTGTGAAGGATTTGACCTAAGTGACTTATGTCCGTCCGCATTTGGAGTACGATTAACATAGGGTACAATAGACGTTCGGGAATTAGTGGATTTGGTTTGTTAATCCTCGGACTTAAGTTAATGACCGTAAATAACTCCACGTGTGGACACGACTAGTTCCCCGCCGAACGAGTTCGGACGGGGACTAGAATGAAGCTCGTCCCGTTCGTGGCGTCGTCTGTTCGTCTCGTTCGTCCGTTCGTTCCGGTTCCGTTCGTGCCGCCGTGACAAAAAATTTTAACCATGTTGTAATACGATTTATCTGGATTTTCCGGAAGGGCGACAATAATGTAACTTAACTTGGTTGATAAGACGGTTGAATGAGTTTTCTCGCCCTGATAAGATTGTGGCCGTAACATATTGCTAATTATGACCTATCGATTTGCATTTTATGAGAAATTTTCGCAAGGCCTGTGACAAGTTTTCGAGTTCCGTAAGGCGTATACTGAATGTAACTTTGTGGAAGCAAGCGGGGCTTAAGAGTTGTTGAACTGATTAGATTTTGGCATATTTTTCGGGCAATTGATTATGCAAATGAGCTAGTTAATATACAAATCATCGTAATTGCTAATTTTTTTTGAAACTGTAACAATCGGATACTCAAAATTCCTGCCCTGCATAATAGCCTCCGTAGGACACATCTTTTTTGCAATTTGAAAAGTATAAGTATTATGCGGCTTAGGTATGTAATGAGCTAATTAATATGCGTAATTGCTGTATCTCTGAAAACGGTACCTCGGATAGGTCAAATTCCTTCGCTACATACTGCTTATGTAAGGGGAGGGGTGAGGGTGTTGGTGAGGGGTGTGGTGTTTGCGGGTTTTGTGAGGGGGTTGGGTATTGCGGGTGTTGGGGAGGGGTGGGGTATTCGCGGGGTTTTGGGCAGGGGTTTGTGTTGCAGGTGTTGGGAAGGGGTTGTTTGTGTGTGCGGGGGTGTTGGGGAGGGGTGGGTGTGCCAGGGAGAGGGATGTCCGGTGGTATTGTTGCGGGTGTGGGAGGGGTGGTGAGTGTTTTGGGGTTTTGGCGAGGATGAGGTGTTTTGCGGGTGTTGGGGAGGGGATGGCGGGTTGCGGGGGTTGGGGAAAGGGTGTGTTACAGGGTATTGGGGTGTTACAGGGTATTGGGGTGTTGAGGGTGTTAAGGAAGGGGTGGTGTGTTGTGGGGGTGTTGGGGATAGGGTGTGGCGATTTGTGTGGGTGTGTTGGGGGGTATTGGGTTTTGGTGGGGTTTTGGGGCGGTGGTGGGTTTGAAAGTTGCAGTTCTTGCGTGTTCATTGGATCGCAAGCATTTCGGCGGGGACATATTTTACGCCTCGCGTCAAATACATAGTTCGCCTTGTGTATTAACTATAACAATTAAGAAGGTTAGAATAAGGTGGCTATTTTGATGTAGATTGTCATGTAATGCATTGAGAGCGCCCATCTCATCTTGGTTCAGGAAATGTACACCGCATGAATTTGAAATCCCCTCGATCGATATCGGTCAATTGCGTACCTCTTTTAGTCGCATCTAACGTATTTTTCGAAGTCGGCCTCGGCTTTTCAAAAAAAAAAAAAAAAAAACGAGCCGGTGATCGGTCGGGACTTTCTGAATAGGCTACAATTTGCACTGTCGTGTTTTATGTTAATTCCTCAGATTTTATTATCCCCCGTTTATTTTGGTTACTCGATCGCGCGATATGGAGCTGGGGAAAAGTTTGGGTCATATCCATACGTGAAAAGGAAGAGGCATCTTAATCTGCCAGTAAGTCCAGTGTCGCTGCCTTCCTCGAAATATTTATCCTATGTGCTTCACTATAATAACAACGTTGGACCATCTTGAGTGGGTATTGACTATTGTATTGTCGTATTAACTTGTTTGATTAGGTTGATGTATGACCAGTAAAAAAAAAAATGCATGAGGACCATATCACAGTGTGCGGACCGCGCCAAACCCATCGCTACATAAATGGAATCAATCGCGCCCCTGCCTTTTACAGGTAGTATTTCGATTTTACGTACGTTTTACTTTACACAGTGAGCCCTCTTATCTTCTTATGTTTTGTGACCACTGCACATCGTACTGACCGTAGAGCACACAGTCATAGACACGCACGGACTAGCGAAGCTGTGAAAGTGTTAAGTTGCATTTTCGCCCCTTACAAACAGCTCTCACCCGTAAAAAAGTACAGGTTGTCCCTATTTCAGCGCGAATCCAGTATAATTACTACGGCTCTTTTAACTCCAATAGCGAGTTTTCAGATTGTGCCAACTTCTCGGCTGGTGGACAAGGGGATATGGAGCCATAGTCCGGAGACGATAACGGATAAAGCGTAAACTAAATGTTGTTGGGGGTCATGAAGCGAGTTCCTATTTTTCCCTCTATTCGGGACTATGAGTCAGGAGGAATATATACATGCAACACCGGTCTTGCTGATGGTTATGGCACACGGTTTATAGGCCATTTTGATGCGGATCTGATTGCGCAACCAGAAAATAATTTTTGTGCTGCAAATTATTCTTTCCGATTTAAATTGTGTAAAATTAACATTTAAAACAATAACCTCTATCATGGTTGCGCAATATAATTTTGCCAAATCTAGGTAAGACATGTTTGTTATTATTTTCGAATATAAATTATATATGCCAATTTATTCTGACCACAAAGCTATGTTATCAGATGAGATAGGCATTGTGTGTTGTGAGTTTTAACAATCAGATTCCAGTTTATTTTGTATTATTTTAAAAGAGGTCGGTACAATCTTTCTCGGTACTTGGGGTTGTCGGATATATAATTCCTCAGAATTAATACCTCCCTTTTAATTTGGATCCTATGGCTTATTCTAGAGCCCCTCTTTGGTAAGGTTCCCGCTCTAACAGAGCACGGGAAACCAGCGGAAATTTGTAAATAAAAAAAACTGTCCAGTATAAGAGCAAGCTTGCTTTAAATTTGAAGTATTGATCGCAATTTGGTGATTGGGTATCGCGAGTGCTTGCATGAGAATTAAAGTTCGTTGGATTTTGAAGTTCATGAAGAATGGATTTTGTTATCAAAGGGCTGCCAGTAATTTGAAATTTATTAATCATAACTGGAATCAAAAAAGATGGGACGATTACTAAATATGGCGATATCAGGCATTATGATGATAAGAACTATATACTGAGTGTGAACTTAGTGTCTCTACGAGTTCTCCTACTTTTGGTAGGAAAATCAAATCATAACTGGAGAATCAAACAAATGATGGGACGATACTAAATCTGGCAAAATTCAAGCATTAAATGGTGATCAGAACTATTATACGGTGTGGAATGCGTCTCCTACTTTCTGGTAGGAAAATCAAATCAAACTGGAATCAAATATGATGGGACGGTTACTAAATATGGCCAATTCATGCATTAATTGAGCAGGACTGTTAATACGGTGTTTGTGAACCCAACGATTATATAAGATAGACAAGCGCATTATCCACAAACGGCCGTAACCAAAATCGAGGTGCCCAAATGTTATTATAATGAGCTAACCCGCACTTCATATCATAGTTGGGCAACCCACCATATTTGTTACGTATCGTCGTATTTGGAAAGTCCTTAGAATATTAATGAGACGCGATATTGTTACGTTCGCCCCACTAAGCGAGTGAATGAAAACAACAATAAACAACCGATGCGAAGCTAGCACCCACTCGGACTCAAATACCTCTTTTCCTAAAGGCAAATTAATTAGGGGTTATTGGAGAACTTTGTGGCATTAGGATGCAGCGAATCTTTTTTTAGAGCATGTTTCTTTCATCGATTGGTTTTCGCATATTTATTGCAGAAGGCAAAATCGGCCGATCAGACAATGGAATAATGGGGAAAGACGGAAAATGCAAACTGATAACATACGCGTGACGCACAGATTATAGGGCGGGTCTTGTGCAGTACAGCGACGACCGCGGCTGGTGGCGCAACAAGAAGGATGGCGCGCGAGGTGTGAGAGAAATCGGTTACGTTGCTGGCATATTCAATAACACCAGCGTTTCCCTTCTTGGTTTATATTCTAGCTCTATGGTGTGAACTGGGTTATCTCTACAAGGTGTACTAAGAATCTCTACTTTTTGGCAGGAAAGCACCATTTCCACTCGTGAAACGTCTATACCTCAACTGCAACCGTTTTCTGATTTGTAGACGCGCGCAGGTGCAATAAAGGAAAGACTTAACGAGCTGCGTTTTCATGAAATGTTGCTTTTTAAAGGCATTTTCGATTTCGATTGTTCCCGGCGTTGTCGTTTTAATGCTGAGGTACATGACAATCTTGTAAGTGATGTGCGTTTTTTGTCGATAAATTTACGAGTCCATACGGAAATTCAACATGGGCGAAGTTAGTCTCCTAACAAGTGCATAGAGAAGGACGTATGTATGAGTTATTGAAGAGGCACGAGAGTGGACGTGGGCATCAGAGTTTGACGAAGGATTATAATGAATTTTGGGTTCTGAATTGACGGCGATCGATCGTAAAGTCTATCACCGGCTCTGTGAAACGCATTGCCGTAAGTCCGGTTGATAGAAGTAACCATTGTCCGGCGCTACTCAAGTCAGGGAAAACAATGGGAAAAAGCGGCAAGCGATTAAGTTGACTTTACGCAACAGTAGTTTCACGCTTTATTTTTTTCCCGTATCATCTATGGAGCCCCAGGCGATGGCTCACACCGGACTATAATCTGCTTTCACACCGGAAATGGCGGGACACCTTTTCTACGCAATATTATTAGTTGACCAGGGAGGGCGGCAAGAAATCCCGTTTAGACGGTCGACCTTTGTTAACACGCAAAAGCCAATCTTGACAAAAAATTTATGATTTTATAGTTGTAAGGAATATTTTTTATTCCAAACCGTAGGAGCTGAAGAATCAACTCCACTGGAAGGGTATTTCTTTGATTTTTGAATGAATAACGACGAGGACGAGGCCCCACTAGGTGGGCTCACTCAATCTATGATACTGACCGTAATGATCTTTTTTGTTATTTTGTATTTTTTTTGTTTGTTACCAAAAATCGCGGACAAATATGGCACGCGAGAGCGAACAAAGATGTGAACCCCTGTTGTAATACTGTTTGAGGCCAATCATGTGCACAATACAAATCCAATGGATAGAACGCCTCGATGGAGGAACCATTGTCATTAACCACCATGGCTGTGCATATTTGTCCGCTGTTTTTGGCAAAGTTGGAAACGGATATGCGGTCAGTGGTGCGGTTGGGAGAGCCCTACCGGGGGACGATGTCGTATGGGGTCATGGGAACACCCATGAATCCGATTATACATTAGGGATGGGCACTTAAAACAGGTCAAGCGCATTGCTAATTTCATCTTTATTTTATGAATTTGGGGTTTTGTTCTTATTAAAAACAGACATTAATACCAAGTACGTAGGACATAGGCTTCTCCATCCATTTTTATGAATTACTCAGTGCTCAGGCGAGCGCTTCCTGAAGTAAATTATACGTAAAACGAGCGCTGTCTCAAATCTAAATTTCATAACAGTTAAACATTAACTATTAGTGCAATTTGTAAATAATAAGGCCAACATTACATGATGTTGTGTGCGAGTTAGCCAGTAAGTGCGAAAATCGAATCATGATGTAATTCAAATTATTCAATGTGGTATTGTGCCCAAAGCGATCATCCG